>JAPEIP010000003.1:2456427-2487909 GCA_026120095.1 Capsicum chinense
CTTTTTTACAGAAACCTTCTCTAAGGCAGATAACTATGCTCTGCAAGGCATCCCATCTAGTTTCTAATGGGTCTATAACTTATAAAAGTCATGAAACAGCAGCACCCAATAGCACAGATGCTACACCTGTATAACTGATACAATGTCCAAAGTACCTGAAAAAAATTACTGCAGTAAAAAGATTAGAAGATTGTTTTTTGATAACAAAAGATTGGAAGTTTCTATTCAACAAATTATATTGAAAGGGATGCATTTGCCACAAGTATAAGAAGAATTGATCCGGGATGAAAATTAATTAGCATGGGTTAATAACAAACAAGTATTGAGCTCCAAAATAGATCAAGAACTCCCGAGATGTACAGGCAATAAAAAGTATGATGACCCGATTTTCAGAAGCTCCATACAAGCATGCTCCCAAGTTCCATTCTGATTGAATGAAAATCTAGTGAATTCATTACTTATCACAAAGAAATAAGAAATTATTTCCCAATATGAGTCAGAAAGGAGACATATATATGAAGAAAATGAAATACCAAGGATTATCACAGCAACTGATGTTGTAGCCCAAAGCCATTTTGATTTCTTTGTTGTCAAACCATACAAGATAGAATACACAAGAAGTGCTACAAGTGAACCAACATAGAGAAGTTCAAGATGCAAAGCCCTGCAGATCCAAAGTTCAAAGTGAAGAAGAGTAAATTATAGACTTCAGAGAAAATGATGAAAAGATAGTGTAAAAAAATGAGAACCTACTAAACACATAATATAACAAGTCCCATAAAGCTTTCTAAAAGATGTATATGTGTGTATTGTAGATAAACCCACATAACATTAATTTTCAGGTGCTTCACTTTTATGTTTTTCGCAAATCCTAATATGTATGTATAGTAATACCTCATATGCAAATCCTGATATGGCGGACAAGCCCCCAATTAATCATTACCAAAGTGGTTGCCTACACCTTTTAAGTTAGAAGATTAATCTTCAACTTCCATTACTAATATGATAAACTACTTTTTATACTAACAGTACTTTTGATGGTCTCAACCCATCAGTCTTGGGCATTACGACAAATATGTGCTATACTCACTAACGTAAATAAACTAGCCTCGAACCCATATAACTCCATCAACCTAAAAGCCTCCAATGACAACTCCCACTCCTCAAATTTACAAAGAAAATTTATCCAAGAATTCCTAGAAACTTGATCTCTCTGGCTAATCCTATCAAAAACTTTATAAACATCATGAATACTCCCACCACACCTTCCAAGTAAATGGCTAACAGAATCCACCACGGTGACTGATGTCGTATCATACCTAAACTTAACAATAGCCCCATGTATTTATTTTCTAAGATTTAAGTTCGAAATACCAGTAACAACTTTCAGAACAGCAGGGAAAACAAAAATTTTAACACGTATCACCTTCAACATTCATTTGTATATATGTAAAGATTGCTTCTTTGAGGTAGTTTAAGCGTACTTAGGGCCAAAGAGTATCGATTCATGCAGCTATATATATAGAGGGTGTTTTTGAGCTTCACTCAAAAAGACACCCAATATTCCATAGTCTATACAAACAGAAACTACATAGGTGCACCAAAAGAAAAGTACTACATAATATTTTTAAAGCTCAAAGCAACAAGAGCATAGATGAACAAAACAATTTTAGTATATCTGCGAAAGTAACTATACCATTTAACCACATTGGAGCAATATGAACAAAAGTTATCTGCATAACACCAGCTAAAGTACAATTTCCATCAAGCAACTACATCATAATTGGCAAACAACATTCATTTGATTTCCTAGCAATTGAAAAGGACAACATGTAATACGAATAATCAGGGCAGAGGAGATAATGTATCAAATATGGCTGCAAAACCTTGGTTGCAATACAAATAAGGCCTCGATTGCACAAATTACTAACACCAACTGTAATCGATGAAAATCAACAAGGGATGGCTCTACACAATTTTTTCTTATACCTTCACCTTCTGTTGCATCATGAGTTGTATAAATTCTCTAAACACTCCTAGATAAAGAAAGGATGCAATTAGTTTTTGATTAAACTTCAAGTAATTTTTAGTTTATAAATTTTGACTTTTTGTCTGAAAAGTTTCAATTGAAACTGAAATATGAGAGCGCTATCAGGAGCATAACAACAATATAGTGAAATCCAAGTAAGTGGGGTCTGGGAGAGTAGAGTGTATGCCGATCTTACCCCTACCTCGTAGAGGTATTGAGGCTATTTTAAAATACACTTGGTTTAAGTGAAGAAAATCAACGTAGTAATGAAAAGAAAAATAGCAGTAAAGAAACCATGACACCCTGTTGGAAGAAACATACTATGATGACCTAAACATAGCACATAACAAATCAGAAACTACATGAATAAGCTAAAATTACGATAGACACAGTTCTCTATACTACCAACAAGCCCTATCCCATCAAAAAGCAAGACAAAACTCCACTAGCTAACATGAACACAATATCAGTAAAAAAATACTTTTGACTTCTACAACAGAATTCATTTGATGATAATTGACTTAGACAGCAGAATCCTTGATTATTATTTAATCAACATAAAGTAATTCTTCAAAAACTTTCTTCTTGTAGAAGTGATTGGCCATGTGATATTATTATTCTCAAGATTGTACTTATAATTTTTATAAAATACTCACAATAGACATCAATATTCACTAAAAGCTTACAGCTAAATAGGAGCAGCAACACAACGGCCTGAGGTCTTCCGCATATGAGGAGGATCAAGTTAGGATATGTTTACAAGTATCTGAATCATGAGGCCCTTGAGATGCTTCAGGGTGGTGTTAAATTGACATCAACTTCATTTTAAATGAGGTCATATCAGTACAACATCCATCATTCAAATTTACATGAGTCACCACTATGTTCTCTAAAAGAGACTAAGAGTCAACAACATAGTTGTGATTTTGCATATGTAAATTCATCAAGATTATAAACTATCTAGCTATATTCCAAGTGCACACACAACCTTCTCTAGACCCCACTTGTGAGATTTAATTAGGTATGTTGTTTTTGTACAAGTGAACACATACAATAAATTTGAAGTACAAATGGCTCTAATTTAAAATATAAACTAGACCATCTTTTCTATGCAATAACTTAGTGCTCAAATGAATGTACACATTGAAGAACTAAGGTTCAATTGTACAAAAAATTTGGGAGTAGACACAGATGTAAATTTGCTAAAAATTTTTTATCGAGCATGCATATACCTAGGCATTGATCTCAATATAATCTTTTGAATGTTTTGTATGAAAAACTTCTGAAGGCGATAAGCCCTACCTGAGACGGCCACTAAATAACAAAATCTCTTGAAAGAACCCCAATACCCAGTATTTTTTCTATGGGTTCTCTAACTGATGTGAAAAAGGTAGTTGTCAAAGCTAACAATAGAGATATCCTTAAAACCCATAAAAAACCGAGCTCTCTTTTCCTTTGTCATCTTTGAAAACCTATTGAAAAATAGTGTCAGTACAAATGAGAACTCACGGAATGCTAGGACTAATGTATATAGAGCTACAAATTATGATTTTTCTAATGATTAATAAATGGAACAGATAAAGGATAATAACAAAAATTTTAATTTTGTAATAGAGCTAATCATGAAATCAGGGGGTTTACGAAAAGTGATGAATTTAAAAATTAAGATTTTCATCATCCATCTGAGATGACGGAATCATCGAGAACAAATTTAATGGAGGCAGCAAATCTTTTGCCTTTCTGAATCATCGAAGTGAAAATTTTTTATGGAGAAATTTTTGCTAAACTTAAAAGGGAGGGATATTAAAATATTTTGGAGGGATAGTGAAATATTTTAATAAAAGTTTTAGGTCATATTTTAAAAGTATTGTCTTTTAAATTATATTAATGCCACATTTATAAATGTATTTGTATATATGAATAAGTTTTTCCAATTAAATCATGATTTGTCAATTCTTGTAATGTGTGGCCTATACCATTAAGTACCGCACTTTCAAAGCATTGCCAAAATTAACGTGGCTAAAAGGTGAAAACTAAGGCTACACTTTAAGAGTGTGGTCTTTAATAGTATAGGCCATACTTTACAAGTGTAGTCCAGAATTAGTGTGGCCATAAGCCTAAAATATTGTAGTCGAGGGTCTTCCAAGTCAATGATCTTACAGAGGAGAAGAAGAGTTGCTACACGATTGCTCACTTAGAGGGTTATGGTACTACATGGTGGGAGTATGTTAAGTATTTTGGGAATGTTTTGGTAGAGGGGCATCCCCCTCCTTGGTTTCGGCTAAGTAACCTCATGAGACAAAGGTACCTACCCGAAAGATATTATCAAGATTTCCTTGTAAAGTTGTATAACTTAAGGCAAGGAAACAAAAGTGTCGTAGCTTACTACGATGAGTTCCAACAACTCATCTTAAAACTTCATCATAGAGGGGAACAAGTAAGTCAGGATATCATCCGATTAAAGGTGGGGTTGAATAGAGACATTGCTTCACGTTTGATACTTCACAAGTTTGACACCCTTGATGCCATCTTCCAATCTGCATTGGAAATTGAAAGAGAGTTGCGGGAGAAATTAGGGTCCAACTTCAAAGTCCAATCACCCTTGGATTGGTACCATGACAAGAATGATTCATCCAAAGTAGAGCAACCCGAGTCCAAGGCTACCCAATCAAAGAACAAGGCTTACCAATGGCACCCTCTGAGAAATGAAGGTAAACCACATTCCTTTCCTAATTCTAAGGGCTTTCAATGATTTAAATGCCAAGGTTGGGGACACAAGGCTAGTGAGTTTCCAAATATGATAAATATGATTCTAAGGAAGGGAAAATTATATTTTCTTGGGGATGAGGTAGGAATTGAATCGAACGAGATTGATGATCCATCTCAAGGTGGAGAGGGGGTAGAACTCAAGAAACCAAAGGAAGAGGAGGAGGATTCTTGGCTGTTTCACGGTAAGGTTGAAGTGCAATGCTTTGTAGTGAGAAAGGTCATCATTATTAAGGTTTTGGGTGATCCTAGTCAAAGGGAAAAACTTTTTAACACCAAGTACCTTATTAAAGGGGTTGTATGTTCTATGCTTATTAATAGAGGTAGTTGTTCCAATTTTTCTAGTAGTACATTGGTTGATGTTTTGAGGATTCCCACTATCCATCATTCCAGCCCATAAAATCTTTAATGGATAAATGAGTGTGGTAAGCTAAAGGTAAATGGACAAGTGGTGATACGATTCAAGGTGGGCAACTAGTTTGATGAGGTGTTGTGTGATATTATTCCTATGCAAGCATGACACCTATTGTTATGGAGACCATGGCAATACAATAGAGCTACAGTGTATGATGGATGAACCATAGACACACTATGGAGCTCCATAGCCGAAGGTATATGCTCTACCCTCTCTCACCAACACAAGTAGCTGAAGTTAGTCAATAAGCGAGAGAGTTGGAGGAAAAGATAAAGAAGGATAGAAAGAGAAAGGCTGAGAATGGGAGTAGAGAAGAAGGGGAGGGAACCAAGGAGAAAAGAGACAAGGGGTCCTCACTTTTAGTACTTACCCTCGGTAATCCTTTACTTCTCACTAACGTAGGTACTAGCATTTTGCCTAGTACCATTTTTTCTTGTGTGTAGGTATATGATCATGTGCTTTCTAGGGGATATACCAAGAAACTTTATCACAAATGCATGCTTGATGATCTCAAAGATCTCTTGGCTAAGCCTCTAAGCTTCGGGATAGAAAATGAGGAGGAGATTCTATGGAGGAGCCGTGAGGTTGATAAAGCCGTGAATTTGATGCTAAACTCCTTTCAAGATGGAGAGAATGATACGAGTACGACCTCATAGATGGAAAATTTTTTGATCTTGTTGAACTCAACCTAGAAGGTGCACACGTTAAGTGTGATAGAGTCTCCAAAACCATCTATAATGGGCACTACATAGGTGCCTAATGTTCACTTGGTCATTAAAGGGCATTTTTGTCTTTTCACCTTTTATTTGAGATGTAATATAAATAGAACACTTTAGGTATTTTTCTACTTAGTTGATCATATTTGATACTTGTAACATTTGCAACACTTTAGTTCTCTCTTAAGAGCTCCAATCAAAACTAGGGATAGACAAGTGAAGGTTCACTTATGTTTGCATTGTTGGCTTGATACGTTGGTTTTTAGAGGAGGTAACATACCTATTATGTCAATGTAAGAGTTATAATTGTGTTGTGGGTAGTATTAAGGGTCTAAGAGTATAACAATTCTTGGGTTCTTAAGATTGTCCCTTCATTTAGTCTATCTATCTTGTGTTGTAGTTGTAAGTTTTGGATTTTTTGTTGTGGTTAATGTAACCCGTGAGTTCTTGCTATTGTACAATATTGTTTTTCTCATATTGTGTTCATAATATAGTTAGTGGAACTCTGGAAATTAGGTGTAAACACCACAATACTTTATGTTCTTGTTATTGTTTGTTGAATCCGAGAGGGGTCAGTCAAAGGATCCTCGGTTTACTTAAATTTGCGGACTATTTTGAGTGTTTGATTTGTGTGTTGTTGGTTGACCTTGTATCAAAAATTATCACATCATCATAATTTTGGAGATCATACCTTTGCATAGATAAAAATTGGAAAAATAACAAATTGATTTTGCAATTGCTAGCCTTTTCATGCGGAATTACAGTTAAGGGTTATTTGATTTTAGGAAAGGGAAATAGGATTTGATTTAAATGAGAAAGGAGGGAAATATATATGGTGAGAGTGTTTGTGTTTGAAGGAATCGAGTTAAGGGTTTGTTTCATAAAGGGAAAGATCAAATTTTTTGGGAGATTTAGGTTGGGTCACGTGGGCCTTAAAATTTAAATTTAAAGGAACTAAATTACCTAAGACCACATCGTGACCTACGAGTCATACGTACGAATCATGACTCATAGGTTGGGCTTGTCAGTCATGTTTTGAGACCTGAATTTTCTTCTGATTTCCATGATCGACCCATGAACCGTAGATACGATGCACGACCTGTGGGTTAAAGTCATGGGTCATGTCCTAAGAAAAGGAAATCCACTCTGATTCTCACGTGTCTAGTCTATAATTTGTAGACCTGAGTCACAACCCGTAGAATCTAAGCGTGAGTACACTTACCTAGAATTGTCTGATTTTTACCTTTTTTCTTAAGTTGGTGATTCCTTTATACTTCATTCTTTGACAAAAACAAAAAAAATTAATACTAAGACTTTGGCTTGCCTCTTGAGTTTCTCTTGATTTAATGTTGCGGAAAGACGTACCTATGTTGGGTAATCAGACTTTACCAATAAGCCCATGGGTTACCTCTTATGAAGAGCCTGATTTAACATCGTTGTGTGACCTAGCTCCCTTGACTACTCAAACTTCATCAAGGATCACATCCACACAATATTTAATTTCTTTCTTGTTTATCATATAGTTCTTAACAAGTTATTCATTCACCTTGAATGGGACATCACCATTTTTCTATATCTCGATTTCACTATGTGGAAATAACCTCCCCACGGTGAATGGTCTAAACCATCTACACTTCAACTTTACCTAAAACAAGAAAAGTTTCAAATTCTACAAGAAAACCTAACAACTGGGTTTGAATTCTTTTTGTTCAATTTTTTTTATCATGGTACAATTTCATCTTTTCCTTCAACAAGGCTGAACTTTCATAGGCACAGAGGCGAGACTCATCCATCCCATTTATCTTCTACAGTCGCATGTTGGAAGCATCACTCCACTCAAAATTTATATTTTTCAGTGCCTATAGTGTCATATCCTCAAGCTCAATCGCAAGTGTCATGCTTTGCCATACATAAGTTAATAAGGAAATGCACCAATAGGTATCTTGTATGCTGTCTAGTAGGCCCATAATGCATCGACTATCTTTCTAGACCAATTAGTTCTATTGGTATTCAAAGTCTTCGCCAAAATAGAGACCTCAACTTACCCACCTGTTTCAGAATGGTAAGGCATTGTCACCTTATGCTTCACACTATATTTATCGGTAAGGCTTTGAAAAGACGATTGCAAAAGTTAGACCCACTATCACTAATGACTGCTCGGGGGTACCTAATCTGGAGAAAATATTCTTCTTCAAGAATGTTGTGACAGTCTTAACTTCATTGTTTGGAAGGGAAATTACTTCCACCCACTTTTAAATGTAATCGACAACCATCAATATATATTTTATCCCATGCAAACTCACAAATGGGCCCATAAAATCAACACACTAAACATCAAACAACTTAAGCTCAAGGATGGACGTCATAAAAAGCTCATGCTTTTACCAAATATTGCCCTCCCTTTTGCATTATTCACAAACCCTAGTGTAATAATGTGTATCCTAATAGATAGTTGGCCAATAGAAACAACATTGCAAGATTTTGTGCACAGTAGGAGTATCTCCATGATGACCACTAACTAGGGATGGAGAACATCCATTCAAAATACTCATAATTTCAACCTTAGGAATACACCTCCAAATTACACTATCCATATACACTTAAAAAAAGTATAGCTCATCCCAAAAGAACTTCCTTACCTCATGCATAAAGCACTTGCACTACTAAAATGACATTTTCTGGGATGAGATCACTCACAAAATAAGTAGCAAAGTATGAAAACCAAGGGATTAAGTCTTGTAATGCTGCCAAAATTTGCTCATCTAGAAAAGTGTCATGAATTTCAATTTCATCCCTTAGTTTCAGCATTGTTTCCCCCTCGAGGCGTGACAAATGGTAAGCAACTTGGTTTTTGGTGCCCTTTCGATCCTTAACCTCAGAATCAAATTCCTGCAAAAGAATTACCCATCGAATCAACCTCAGCTTTGCATATTTCCTCACCAAAAGTTACCTAAAAGTAGCATGATCAGTGTGTCCATTGACTTTGGTGCCACTCAAGTAGGATCAGATTTTTCAAAAGTGAACACCACTGTAAGAAACTCTTATCGTGTAGATTTTTATGCAAGATTCATTGCTTTGTAGGCATAGTAGGTAGATGAAGTATCTTTTCTTGCCTTTGACCCAGGACTGCTCCTAGGGTGACCACTAGCACCATACATCACTTTGAATAGTAAGATTCAATCAGGGACATAATAATGAGATCAAAAGTCAATCTCTTTTTTAGGCACTCAAAATCCTTATGGAAAGCATCATAAAACAAAAATTTCACCTCTTTCTCTAATAACCCTTACGAAAAGAATTCCAAAAGTGAGAGGTAAATAGGGCACCCCTATGTGATATGATATATAATGGAATCCCATACAACCTAACCAACTCCTGAAGGGAGAGCCTGGCATAATCCTTAGCTGAGTAAGAAGTATGAACTAGTAAGAAATAAGCTGATTTGGTCATTTTATCTACAATGACCCATATCGAATCATGTTGACGACGCGTATGAGGCAACACTGTCACAAAATCAATGTTCACCACCTTTCAATTCCAAGTGGGGATACTGAACTCCTTTCCTAATGGATTTTAAATTTTATAGAAATAATTGATGAATTATGTTAAAGAACCTGCATGACTCAAGAAACTTCAAATACCCTTCATAAAAATTGGTGGTGGCAATTTTTCAATCACCTAAATCTTAGCCTTGTCAAGTTCTATACCCTTTTTAGTAATTTTGTGCCCAAGCCCTATTCCTTTCTTGACCATGAAGTGGCATTTCTCCCAATTAAAGACCAAATTGCACTCTTCACATCTTTGCAAGGCGTTAGACAAATGAGTTAAGAAATCATGACATGAGTTACCCATAATTGAAATATTATCCATGAAAACCTTAATAGTGTCTTCTACCATTTCGGAGAAAACGAACATTATACAATATGAAAAGGTTGTGAGAGCATTACAAATAATGAAAAAGGCATCCTTTTAATAAAAATATTCCATAAGGACAAGTGAAACTGGTTTTATCTTGGTTTGGGGGAGTAATAGAAATATGATTATACACCGAATAACTATCATGAAAATAATACCATCCTCTACTCTCAAGGTGATCTAATATTTGATCTATGAACGACATAGAAAAGTGGTCCTTTGGGGTTTATGTCATCTTCTTGTAGCCCATGCATACTTGTCATCGAGTGACTAGTCTAATAGGCGCTAACTTATTTTTATCATTAGGAAATACAGTGATCCCATCCTTCTTTAGCACAAATTGAATTGACCTCACCTATTTGTTGTCGAAAATTGGATAAACCATACCCGCATCTAACTATTTGATGATTTCTTTCTTTATAACCTTTTGCATAGGTAGATCCAATCTATGTTGATGCTCACTGGTAGGTGTACATTCTGGTTCAAGATGAATTATCTGAGTACAAATTTTGGATGGAATTCCAACTATGTTAGCAGTAGTCTAACCAATAGCCCTCTTAAACCTCTGCAAAATTAATACTAAGTCCTCAACCTGCCAATCTAATAAATCTGCAAAACTAGTTACTAGCAAGGTATTATTGTCCCCCAAGAATGCATAACACAAATGAGATGAAAGGTCCTTCAATTCCATAATTGGTGTCTCCTTAATGAATAGTTTGGCCTACGAGGTTTCTCTAATTTTTAGATTAAGATCCAATTTGTTTGGTGCATAAGTGTAGAAAACCCAACCAATAAGTACATTTATCATCTCATCATACCTATCAATACCATCACTACCAAAGTTTATTATCACAGCTACAAGTGCCTTAATACTAAGCCTCTCCTTAATGGGTGCAACCAATGCATTTTCATCTATAGTAGCTATCATAAAAATCACACACATATCCTTCAGATGCTTTATCGATTGACATATATTAAAGTTAACTTGCTCATCATTAGGTCTGAACTTCATCTTTATCATCTCCATGTCAATCGATGCCCTACCCGTGTCTGGGAAAGACCTTTCTAATATGATAGGGACCTAGAAGTCAACCTCACAATAAATAATCACAACATCATCTAGAAATATGAAAGAGGCTACTTTTACTAATATATCACAAAACATATTGTCTGACTTCTTCACAGTGTGATCCGACATCAAAAGTCTTATAAAAGTTGGTTTAGGTGACCCCAACCTCAACTTCTTGTAGATGACTAGGAGCATTAAACTAATTCTACCTACTAGATCACATAAGGCCCATGCAAAATTAGAAGATACAATAATATAAGGGGTAGAGAATGCTCTAGGATCTTCCTTTTTTTTCAACTAAAAATTAAGAGATAATGACACTACAGTGGTGTGAATTATCCACAAGATCAAAACTCACCATCCTCTAGTCACCAAGTCTTTCATAAACTTCGTATACCCATGCATCTGCTCTAGATTTTCCATAAGAGGTATGTTCACAAACAACTCTTTCAGCATAAAAATAAACATCAGATACTTTCCTTCTTTAGCTTTCTTCTTCAATCTTTGTGGAAAAGGTAGAAGAGGTCAGGTAATGGGATTTAATACTGGTATGACTTCCTTACCCTGTTCTGAGATCTCTCATCATTTATCACCAACTTTATCATTTTATCTTCATCTGCATCATCAATGTCCATAGGGTCATTACTTATATAATCAACCACAGTCATGGGGGGGACCAATAGTGATTTTACAACTCTAGTATTAAAAGATAGCCAATGACTATCACTTTTCAAATTCTAAATAGTGTTTTTAGAAAGAGTGCCCAGTTGATGCTAGTTCAGTGTGGTAGACATCTAACCAAATTATTGCTCAAGCTTCTTAATAGCAGTTGCATGCGACTCTACCTTAAGGCTCAACCTAAAATATATGTCTTAATTTCCTAAAGAAAACTCTCTTGGGTGTTTTAGCCCTTTACATGCCTTGCACGCAACGTTTTCATTCTTAAACTCCCAGACTAAGCATCTTGGTTCCATGATGGAACATAAAGGCCAGCCTTTGCTTATATTCATCTTTCCTTCTCCAGTTACCATCACACTCTCTACTCCTATCACCATAATAGTTCTAACCATTATTCCCTTGTCTTGAGTTCCAATTATTTTGATTAGACCCCTTGACATTGGCTAAAAACTTGCCATATCTCTATCAAGATACATAGCTTCTTCCTTAGAATATGACTCTTTATGTATACAAGCATTACCTCGTGAACCCATTACATTTGCCTTTTCTACTTCAATAGCTACAAATTGCTTTATAGGTAAGCCAATTCCAATCATCAATTATGCCACCTCTTAGAAACCATCTCATCTAATTCTCTTTACTAAGTGGAGGCACCAATTACATAAATAACAGTTGATCTATCCACCTCCCGAGTATGTCATCCTCTATTGGCTTAGTGATACTGTCTAAGATCTTAGAAGCATGCTCCTAGCAAAGACTCATAAAGGCTACACATGTGATAGTATCTGTTACAACCTTAGTATTAGCATTTAAGGCCCCATAGAATATATCAAGAAAGTTTTTGCCCGTGATTCTTTGATATGGAACATTTAACAACTTTTTCTTAAGCCTCAACCATGTCTCATGTAATACCTCTGAACGGAACTGTCTTAAATTATAGATCTCATCCTTCAATTGCAGCATCTTAGAGGGTGAGAAAAATTAGTCTAAGAACTGTGTGCTCAACTTGTTCCAAGTAATAATAGATCCATGAGGTAACTCTCCAAATAACAAAGTCATTTTTCCTGTTAGAAAGAATAGGAATAACCTCAATTGTATGTCCTACTAACTCATCCTAAGTATATTATAAAGTGAAGATCCTCATGAAATTAGTAATATGAATGTTTGCAGCATCAGTAGACAGGCCGACAAACACCCCCTTTAAGTTTAGAACCTAGATCATTGTACTTGTAATATTAAACTTGGTAACTTGGGAAAATTCTAGAGAAATGATTGCATCATTTTAAGTACAGCTAAACAATGTTCCTCCTCTTGTCTCGCCCTTTTATCCCTAGCTACTCATTGGGCAGATCCTTGACTAGCAGTTTTCTCAACTAATAAGTAAGTAGTAACTTTCTTTACAGTTTCCAGAACATCATGTTGAAGTGGTTGATTCAATACAGTTGGGTCATAATGGATCCCATCGAGTGGGGCTCTTTGATCATGAACTCCTTCTCTCTTTATCTTTTGATTTTTTTCTTTTAATTCTCTCAAGTTTAGGATTAAATAGAATCAGAGGATAGCCTTGACTCTGAGTACTGGTATATACCGACATGTGCCCTAGAGGTGGTAGAAAAGAAGAAATTAAAAATGAAATAAACAACTAAAACAAAGCCAATCTATTACTTCATAACAGTATTACTCATAAATTGCACCACAATTTAATGTTACCCAAATTACACCTCGCAATAAAGTATAAAGTGGCCATCGAACAAATATAGAACCTAATAAGGTTGGGATAGATCTCGTGAGGAATAGGCCAAAATTTTGTCAAAAGTTTTTCGATGTAATTGGTAATTAAGAAAATAAAATAAGGGTTTTGTAAAAATACAACAACAGCAACAAACCCAGTATATTCCCACATAGTGGGGTCTAAGGAAGGTAAGATATACACAGTCCATACCACTACCTCTAGAGAAGTAGAAAGAATGTTTCCAGTTTTGTAGAAATAAAGTATAATATTAATAATTGTTGGTTGATTGGATTATGATCAATATAAAATAAGCACTAGGATTGTGTTCCCCATGACTTCATGACTCCACAGGCTATTTGTGCTAGCAGACTATCTTGATGCCTTGCATGCAAAATCTAACAAGATATGTATCACCTAACCACTTCTCGACCTTGATTACATGAATTTCACTCATCTCCTCTCGGACTTAGAGCATTGCATTACTATCCCTTGTTGTGTGATCTCAGATTAACTATCCCCATTAATGCTCAAGTTAATTAGATAAAGGTTGATACCTTTAAATTTTTGGTGTTATTTTTTTTTGCAATCCTCTACTTCTCTCTCAACCAAATTTAGAATATAGGTCAGTTCCTAATGTTTGCAACTATCAAGAAAGTAATCAAACCTAAGGAAATACCAATACATGCAAGCACACTAGTCTAGAATGACTTCATACTTAACCCTATTTTTTTAATTCATAATGGTTCCCACAACCCTAGTTATGGGGTTTAGATACTCATGATCGTAAGCATGCAAGAAGAATTCATTGAAGAAAACATAATTGTGCACTTACAAGAATAAGATGAAAAAGTAAAATATCAAATTGATTAAGAAACCTAAAACCCAATATCAATAATTCCAAGAGCAATAGCATGTCTAAGAACCTCAAAATAATGTAAAAGTATGTAAACTAATCATAAAACAAAACAAGAGTATTTATAGATACAAAATGAATCACATCGTAAACTATGTAGGAAAAGCAGGTCGGCAGCATCCTATGACTCATGAGTGGACTCGTGGATCATACCCACAAATCGTGTTTGTCAATTGTGGAAATCAGGCTCAGGTTCAGTCTTCAGTACTTGTCTCACAACTGCCACCCGAGATTCGTGGGTTAGATACACGAGTCGTGGATCAACTCGTAGGAATTATACTTTGCCTTTTAGCTATAGAGCTAAACTCACAGGTCACACTCATAAGTTATGGGTCCAACTCACGAGTTGTGGCCCATACTCATGAGTCTCAAATTCGTCTTCACTTAGAATATTTCCATTCTTTTTTTCAGATTCTCCTATAAATCTATTTTCCTGCACAATTAATACAAAAATACACCATACCTAAAAAAAGTAGCTAAGCTCTTGCATAATTTCCCTTTTTAAGCATCAAAAGTTCCATGAAATCATGGTACATTACTAATAAAGTGGATTTTAGAAGTAAGCACATAGTAGAGGTGCAACTGGATATCAGTATTACAAGTAAAAATGAGTGGTGAACCTCTACAAGTAGAGAAGAACAAATAAAAGGGCACAACAATAGAGGGTATACTAGTAGGGCATGAGATACCTACTCAAAATACTTCTTCACCTTTTAATTAGGGGAACATGAGGAGAACCAAGTCAGCACTACTAATAAGAGGGGTAGCTCTATCTCTTATTAAAATGAAGTAGTTGGTATAGAATGTGAGGGGGTTAAATAAGTGCTATAAGTACAAGAAATTAAGCAAGTATAGCAGAAACAATAAAGTAACTCTAGCAAACCTAATTGATACTAGATTAAAGGCAAATAATGCATAAAAATAGCATAAGATATAGCACCATGTTGGGCTATAATCCATAACAATACTTCTATAGTGAATGGAAAAATTCAAATCATGTAGGATGAGGGATATTATAAGTTAATAGTTCTAGAAAAATATGTTTAATTTATTCATTGTCATGTCAAGGCATGTCATGTTGCAATTGACTGTCTTTTTACTGTATTTTATGCACTCAATACAGTGGAAAAAAAGAAGGGTTTATGACACCTCTTAGCTAAGGTCACTTGCCCTTTTGCCTTGGTTAGTTAATGGAGATTTTAATCCAATTAGGATTCTAACAGACAGAACTATTGGTGCACTAATAACACTAGTAGAAATTCGTGAATTTGGGGATTGGACGTAAAAAATAGTGCTTACTGAGTTAACTTAGAAAGGATATTACTGCACCTAATCACAAAAAAAACAAGTAGGTGATGGGGTTTGGAAAGTGATAGTAATTTAAGAGAAAAAACAATAAGTTGTGTACCTTTAAATTTGTAGCGGATCTTGGTTTTTTCTTTCGAAAGGATCTTGCTCTAAGTCGATTTCGTTTCTCTGGGAAACAGAATGATATTTCACAAAACTAAATGTCTTCTTTGTTGATGTTGTTTTGGTTTTGTGTTTCTGGATACTTAAGAATTTTTGTGTTTTTCTTATCTGTGTATTGCTTTAAAGAAGAAGAAGAAGTATTTATGTATTGGAGCATTGGGCGGCTAAACAGTTATCAAGTAACTGTTCCCCCTAATTTTCAAATAAAATTGGCTCCCTTCTTATCTTTCTTTTACCAGATAATAATTAGAAATACAAAATCAGGTCGGGTCAGGTTTGGTCCACATGGGCGACCCATGACCCATAATTTTACATCTCCCACTTCGCAGATAGTGGACGAGACCCACACTATTACTATATAAACAAATCACTAATTCATATGGCAAAGAGTTTGTGCGACCTGTGAGCATCACAAGCTTTACCTATAAGGTTTTACAAGCTATATTTAGGAATCCAATCACTTATGGAAAGAATTGTCTACTGATATGAGGATACTAATATTCACAATACCTTAAACATCATTCATTACTTCAGTAGTTACTTATCTGATCGCTCGTCTCTTTAAAGAGGTGAACTCAAGTTCGTGTTTAACTTTATATACACAAATACACTTGACTCTTATATAGTTAGAGTAATATCCATCTTGTGTAAACAATTTAAAATATTCATTTTAATCGTCTTCCCTTTCTACTCGAATCTATCTGTTCTGATCAACTGCTTTCTTAGACATGCACCGTATTTCCCGAATCTCTCATGGCTATTAGTAACATGCTAAAGTAGCAACACCAATCGAGACTTCAAGAAACAGTCAAAGGTCTAAGGGTATTTCAATAAAGGTTAAAATTCTTGAGGGTCTCACATAATGAAGAAGCAGGGATTCATTCTTCCATTAACCCGTTGGTCGCTAAGCACACATGGTATGAAACACGTGCTATGATGTGATCACCTTATATTGGTGTGTGTATCTTATTCTTTTAGTCATTCAACATCGTAAAGATCTATGTCTAGATACCTCAAAATTTCTAACCTGAGTTTCTTTCTTTAATAATCCTCAAATCCATATTATTAGAGAAACTCATATTTGGCTTTACAAAACAAGTCATTATCTTATGGTGGAATCTTCTATCTTTACATTCCTCAATGTAAAAGGTGATTTCTCGTATGAGCGAGCCAATCTCATGGCTTGTTTGACACACTAATTAATAAAACGCATTTACGCATGCATATAAGATTGAACATAAATTTAAGATTCTTATATTGATAATCATTATAATCAATTCATCTACAATACATAAACATAATCATATCCTACGTAATCCTAGATCCATAACATGTTTCTCAAATAAGTCTCTAGATATCACCTTAGTAAAGGGATCAGCTATCATTTCTCGTGTAGGAATGTACTGTAAAATTATTTTTCCACTTGCTACTATGTCTCTTATAAAGTTATACTTAATATGAATATGCTTGGTATTGCTATGATATTTAGGATATTTCATATATGTGATAGCCGCTTGACTGTCATAATATAAAATCATAGGACCTTTAGAATTCTTTGTGATGCTCAAATACTCAAAGAATCTTTTCAACCAAACTGTTTTTTGTACTACAGATACACAAGCCACAAATTCAGATTCCATAGTTGACAGGGATGTGCAAGTTTGTTTCTTACTTTCCCACGAAATAGCACCACCATTTAGCAAGAAGGCATAATTGGAAGTTGACTTTCTATCATATCGGTCACCAGCCCAATCAGCATCTGTATAACCTCTTATGGATAAATCAGATCCAATATAGCATTGTGAATAATCTGCAGTTCCCTTCAGGTATCAAAAAATTCTCTTTACTGCTTTCCAATGATCTCTTTCAAGATTAGATTGATACCTGCTAACCAGACCTACGGTATAACACATTCCTGGATAAGTACACATCATAGCATTCATCAGACTCCCAACAACACTGGAATATGGTACTCGAGACATGTTTTCTTTTTGTTTTTCAGTCTTTGGACATATTTCAAGGCTTAAATTTTCACATTTTTCTATAGGAGTATCCATGTATTTGCAACTATTTATTCAAAAATGTTCCAAAATTTTCATTATGTATGTTTCTTAAGATAGGCTCAAAATTTTCTTGGAACGGTCTCTTTGTTTGGATTTTAATGCCCAATATATAGTCTGCTTCACCCATATCTTTCATATCAAATGACTTTTAAAGCCATGACTTAACAGTTTTTACATACTCCAAATTATTTCCAGCTAATAAAATATCATCCACGTAAAGCGAAAGAATCATAAATATTTCATTGGAATTTTTCTCATAGATGTAAAGGTCTTCATCAATCATGGTGAAATCAAATGAAATAACTTCTTTGTGAAATATTAGCTACCACTGCCTTGAAGACTGCTTAAGGTCATACATTGATCTATTTAATTTACAAATCTTCTTTTCTTGGCCTTTAACATCAAAACCTACAGGTTGTTCCATGTAGATTTTCTCTTTCAGTTCTTTCTTGATAAAAGCGGTCTTCACGTCCATTTGATGTAATTCTAAATCTAAACGTGCAACTATTGCCAAAAACAACCGAATTGAGGTAAATTTCACAACTGCTGAAAAATTTTCCTCATAATCTATTTCAGCTTCTTAAGTAAAATCTTTTGCCACCAATCGTGCTTTGTGCTATTCTATTGACCCATCTTATTTGCGTTTAAATTTGAGAATCCAAATGCTCCCAATAACTTTACTCCCAGAAAGAAGGTCAACTAAATCCCAGACTTTATTAGTTTTAATGGACTCTAATTCTTCTTTTATCGCTTTTATCCATTCATCCTTTTTAGGACTTGATAAAGACTCAGTCACAGAATTAGGTTCATACAGTTCTGTGGGAGATACCAAGAAAACATTATCCTCAATCTCATAATATAGTTTAGGTACACCTTTTCGAGTACTGTTATGTAATTGAAGTTTAGATTCCTCAATAAGATTTCAGGATTCATGACTCCCACTTGGACCAAGAATTATTTCATGATCAATTGAATTATGAAGCATGTCCTGTGATATTATTTGATCATCTAAATTCAACATTTCGTAAAGAGGCTCATTTTCCTTTATTTCATTCCTTTTTGAAAAATCATTTTCCAGGAATGTGACATCTCATGATTCAATTTCAGTAGTACTTTCATCTTCCAATTCACCAATGAATACATATCCCTTGGAGTGTTATGAGTATCTTATAAAGATACATTTCTTTCCTTTTGGACTTAGTTTTCTAAACTTACCAAAACGATCTTTAATATATACAGCATAACCCCAAGGTTGTAGATCATTAAAGTTTGGTTTTTTACCAACCCATAGTTCATAAGGAGTAGAAGATACTAAATTAGAAGGAATTTTATTCAATATGTAGGACGTACTTAATAACGCATCTCCCCAGAAAGAGATTGAAAAATTTACTTGTGCCATCATGGACCTTGTCATATCCAATAATGTTCTATTCCTTCTTTCGGCTACACCATTTTGTTGAGATGTATAAGGAGTAGACAATTGTCTAATAATACCTTTTTCAATACACAGTTCTTCAAACTATTTTGAAAAATATTCACGACCTCTATCGGTTCTTAATGTCTTTATACTTTTGTCTAATTGATTCTCAACTTCATTCATATATCTTTTGAAACATTCAAGTGCTTCTAATTTATGAGGTATCAAATAGATATAACCAAAGTGTGTGAAATCATTAATAAATGTAATTAAATATGAATCACCGGTCCTTGCCCTCACATTCATTGGACTACAGATATCAGAATGGATTAATTGCAATAGAAATTCAGCTCTTTTAGCCTTCCCAAATGATTTACGTGTAATCTTTCCAACAAGACAATTTTCACAAGTTGGTATTTCAATTTTGGAGAAAGAACCTAGATGTCCTTCCTTTAGCAATCTATTCATTCGTTCTTGCCCTATGTGACCCAATGTAGCATGCCATGTAATTATATCAACATCATTGTTACTAGAATAACATGGCATTACACAACGGTCAACATAATAGTCATAAGTTGATGGATTACTATCTAAAACAATAAAGCGATCATAGAAATGTCCAAAATCATAAAAAAAAACATTATCTCGAGTAATTTTTACACAATTACGACTAAAGAACAAATGAAAACCAACATCTAAGAGAACAGACACAATTAATTCTATTTTCAAGGGGTGATCTACAATCAGTTTCAGCCTTATTTTATATGTTTACCTATTCCTTCTAGGCGTCTGGGCTTTAAGCTAACCTAGCCAAGAGTAGCTTATATTTTTAAAGTATTAATATTGTGATCAACAATGATATTAGATAGAAGTTGGGAATTGATGAAGGACAACTTTCTTTTAGATATTTTTGAATTCCTTTAGCTACAACAAACTCTGAGTTCTACAATGGCAACTTTTAATTCAAAAGATAGTAGCTAGGATTACCTCTTGGACCTAAAAAAAGCTTTAATATGCTGGAAGGTTACAACCCATTAAAGCAGTAATCTTTAGAATACAATCAAGCCACAATTACTTCCTTTACCAGCTAACGACATCCAAACTAGAGCTTTTTATGGTCTGGTTCTAATGAGATTTCTAGAATGTCATTGGCAACTTGGAGCACTACTTTCTTACCAAAAGCAACAGGAGGTATGAACATGACTGATCTAAGATTATGGAACCAAGTAGTTATGGTTAAGAAATGCTGGAATGTTTCACATATACAAAATAATTTATGGATAAAATGGATTCATTTTAACTACCTCAAAGGAGGAAAGGTAAACCATGTCTCTCTGCCATAAAATGCATGTTGGATGGTTAGGAAAATCCTGGTTATAGGGGCTTTGATTAGTCAATTATGAATGCCTGTTTTTAGCAAAAAAAGCATGATTCATCATATTTATTTACAAATACTTGAAGATCATCCCAAAGTTTCTTGGAAGCATTTAGTTTGTAAGAATAAAGCTAGGCCTAAAGATCTCTTCACCTTGTGGACATCATAATATAAAGGACATACTAATCAGATGGGAGCAAACTTGGATCCTAAGTGTGTGCATTATGGAGGGATGGTTGAGACAAGTGAGCATTTATTTATACAATGCTTATATGCGAGGCAACTCTGGAAGAGGTTAATGGATTGGCTCCAATGGCCTACACACAGCTCTTTAACTATCCAACAAATGCAGTTGTTGATTATCCAACAAACAAATAGAAGAGGTATTAAAGCTCAAATATTGAAACATTTATTTATAAAAACCATCCATATGCTATCTGGGTTTATAGAAATGCAAGAATCTTTGAAAATGTTTTTAGGGATCGAATTAATGTTGAAAAAGATATTGCTTGTGTCTGTAATGTTGGAGCATCAACTAAGCTTAGTAGTTTCCTGGATCATTATTACTTTTTTATGTAACCATAGCTATAGCTAGGCCAGAGTGATGATTAGTTGGTTAGTTTTGGTTTTAGGATGGTGAAACGGTGATACAGTTCCATATTGTACTTTCAAACTACTTGGTCATTAATAAAATTCATTAGTTATCAAAAAAAAAAAAAAGTAGTTGCGAAAAAATTATATAAAATTTAATACATTCATCCTGTGATAGTAAAGAGAAATTTGTTGATTTTTAATGTTCAATTGAAAAAGTTGTCTCATGTCTCCATTGTTTTATTAATATCAATTTATTATTATCTAGTTATAAATCAAAAAATCGAATCAAATCAACAAGAAGCAAAGCGATAGTTATTATTTAGTTATGTTTGGTTTAATTTTAGAAAATTTTAAAAGTCCATTAAATTGTTGTAATGATCTGAATTATGAAATCTTATTTTTTATATTTTTTGACCATTTTGACCTTTCCCATAGTTGCAAAATGTTAATTTTGGAGTATGGGGATTGATGACACAACTCCTAATGCTTCATGATTTGCTTCTGTCAACATTTGTTATTTTGTGTGTCCAATGGCAATTTAGATAGCTTTATTAAGTCTAGAATGTCGACTTTTGGTTAGTAGCAAGATTGGCTTAGGTGTAGAACCTTTATTTTTTATTTTGACTCTGTGTCTAAAAAATTACCTAAAAGGGTTCTCTAGGGCTAATTTCATTGAAAGCAATCTTTTATTGAAAATTTGACATGGTCATTGAGTCTGGAGCATCAAAATTAGTCTGATAGAATATATTGGTTATTTCTATGGGGTCCCGATCAAATCTTAAGAGTTCGTTTGGAGCTTGATTAATTTTCTCCAAAATTAGCATTTGATTATCTCTGTTCCAGCCGCTTAAGCGGCGACTGCTTTAGCTGCCCAATACTGGTTAAGCAGTTAGGTGTCGCTTAAGCGCTAGCTTCTTTAGCAGTCAGGTGTCGCTTAATGGTGACGCTTAAGTGGTAACCACTCTATATAAAACCTCATTTTAAGATTTTTCATCATTTTTGGACTTTGAGCTTCGGGTTTAAGCAATGTTTAGGGTTGTAGTCACCATTTGATCTTGAGCAAGCTTCAAAATCTTAATTTTGTTACTTGTAGTTGATTTTTATCATCAAAACACTCTTTAATTTTGATTTTAAATTGGGATTTTGAGGATTTTTTCTAGAAAAGCTTAAAAATATTTTTTCTTTGATTCGGACCTCATTTTAAACTCATTTTCACTTGGGTTTTAAACTATAGATTCCTTTAGCCTTGGATAATGTATTTTAAAAATAATATTCTAATTTTACCCCTTTTATTTTCCAAGTCATTTTTCGTAGTCATTTTGGACTTGACTCAAATATGGGCAATATGAGGATCGTTAGCTTTATTTTAACATATAGATTCTATATTTGAATATTGTAGTTGATTTTGAGGCCATTTGAAAGGGGGAAACTCTGTGTTGAATCACTTTAAACTTGGACTTCATCGTTTCGAGGTAGGTTACGGCTTAATTTTCTTCAGGCTGGGTTGGGTAGTTAATGAATAAGTAAAACATGCCATGGGTTGAGAAAAATAACTATAGGATGTGTTTTTTGAGTTATTATATATTGTGTGATTCACATGTGGGGGATTATTTTTTATTATTGTTGTCTTAAGATATTATATACCGTGTGTTTTCTATGCGGGGACTTTGTTTGATATCATTGACTTTATTTGTGTATTTGACTGCCTTATTTCTTAATGTGATGCCCGTGTTGGGGCTTGAATAGATATTATAGGTATATTGAGCATTATTTTCCATTATTCATGATAGAAATACCTGATTCATGGGTAGATATAATATAATGATGTCTTACATGCATGTTTATTCCAATGATGCCCAACGAGAAGTGATATCATGAACTACTGACATATTGAGTTGATTTCTGAGCTCACTTGTATACATATTGAATGGATTGAATATTTTTATATTGATCTAATTGTGAGCATTATATCCTCATTACATACATACACATTCTTGAGATATTAGTACCATTGAAGAACATTGATTTTCGAAGAAAAATTAAACACTTTCGAAAATGTCTAGACTGGGGGACGCGCCGGTTGAGAAGATTGAGAAATGAGACTGAGATTGGTGAAATTTTGAGATATTATAAATATAGTGTCATGGATCCTATTGTGGGATCATTGAGGCTCGATAGGTGTATACAGTAAGTCATGTGATGACTTTTAGCTATTCAAATCTTCATACATTTCATTGCATTGCATTTGCACATCCTGTGTTACTTTTGTATTTTACTTGCAATGTATTTAGATTTTATCTATACATTCATGTATGTTTAACCTTTTTGATGTTGTGTATATATATATATATATATTAGGTCGTTAGTGCAGAAGGTGTGAGCTACCGTTGGAAAACTTTTTCGTTTGCTAATTGCTTGTCTTATTTTTTACTTTACTCAATTGGCTTATGATACCTACTAAGTATAAGTGAACCATACTCACTCCTATTGTGCCCTTTTGGTATAGATCCCAGTTCGAGCACATAGCATGAAAGTTGAGTTTTGAATAGAGTTGATCAACTTTTAGTTACTGGTTCGCTCCTGTAATGTTCTTGGTGGATTCTATATCTTTTACTTTATCTTTGTTTTGGATCAGAGATAGATTTTGTATTTCATTTTTAGATAGTGTACTTAGATGCTCTTACACTTCTGACACTAGTCTTAGGAAGTTTATGACATTTCTTCATTTTTCCCATTGTATTCTGTATATGTGACTTGACTTTGTTGTAGGAGTCTCGTTTGTCTTATTTTTCTTACTATTTTTTTCTTTTATCTTTGGTTGATTGACTTACTTATCAAGACCAGACCATGACAAGTTTCATCATGAACTTGTTTTGGATCGTAAAAATTGATTTAATTTTAATTTTAATCTAATCCAATTCAAAATGGAGAATGAGTACCTTTGATTAGAATAAAATTACACTAATAGCCCTCAAAAGTAATGGCTATGGATTTTTATCTCCCATAAAAAGAGTATTATAAAAATAGCCTTCACTTAGTTACTGATATTTTAAAGTACATAGTTGCCCTTTTTATTTTGTCGCTACTTTTTTCATGGTTTCCTTCCAACGTAGCAGTCGTGGAGTTGAGCAGTCAAAATTCTCTAAGTCCTAGCCGTCAGATCAAGCTTGACACTAGAACCGAATATCTCCTAATTAGATCCCTAAATTTTTAGATAACACTAGACTGAGCTTCATACCATCTAGCTCCTAATCAAATCCCTAAATCTTCAGTGAACACTGAATCAACTTTCACATTGGCAATATCACATGCGTCCAAAAACTCTCAATCAAATTTCTAAATTGCTAGAGAATATCAATCAAGCTTAAAACCAACAATATAATCAGCGTTAGATTATTGGATTTCCAAATGCAATAATGGATTATTGATCCCACAACTTTTTTTATTTTCTTTTATTAATTTACTCAAAGAAAAATGGTGAAATTTTGTTTGCTAGGAGTTCTCAAATGAAAAAAAATATTGTCAAGCTATGATTTTTATAAATTCAGGTTAGTTGCCTTGCTATTATGGTGAATTTGTTTCATGTGTTATACAAAGTCTGATGTTTGAATAGAGACACTGCTACATTGTAATTGTTCATGGCAAGAGTTTACCCATAAACTTAAAATCAATAAGTAATGGACCATGGACAATAGTTGAAGCTACTATAATGTGTAATGATTTAGTAGATGTTCTATAACTCTCGCCTTAGGGGTAAGACTGAGACCTCCCCCCCATCCCCAAAGGAATAGCTTATGTCCCATGGACAAGAGTTGACATTGCCACATTGTACATTGATTTAGTAGATTCTCTAAAATTCTTGCCTTAGGGGCAAGACTTAGACTCAATTGAACAATTTATGCCCTATGGAAAAGAATTGGCACTGCCGCATTGTGTATTTATTTAGCAGATGTTCTATAACTCTTGCGTTAGGGGCAAAACTTAGCCTCCAAAACAAAAAAGTTATGTCATATGAGAAAGAATAAGTTTTGTCACATTGTGTATTGATTTATCATATGCTCTATAACTCTTTCTTTAAGGGCAAGACTTAGCCACCAAAGTAACAAGTTTTGCATTATGAACAACAATTGGCATTGCTACATTGTGTATTATTTAGAAATGCTCGTTAACTCTTGCCTCAGGGGTAAGATTTAGCCCCAAAGAACAAGTTATTCCCCATGAACAAGGGTTGACACTGTCATATTGTGTATTGATCTAATAGATACTCTATAAATCTTGGCGTAGGGTCAATACATATCCCCCAAAAGAACAAGTTGTTCCCCATGAGTAAGAGTTGACACTGTCATAGTGCTCATTGATTTAGCCGAGGCTCTATAACTCTTACCTTAGGGGCAAGACTTAGCCCCCAAAGAAATAAGTTATGTCTCATGGATAGAAATTGACACTGCTACATTGTGTATTGATTTATAAAATATTTATAACTCTTAATTTAGGGGAAAGACTTAGCCACTAAAAAATAAGTTATGCTCTATGGGAAAGAGTTGGCACTGCCACATTGTGTATTGATTTATAAAATGCTCTTTAACTCTTGTCTTAAGGGAAACACTTAACCCCCAAAAGAACAAATTATGCCCAATGACAAAAATTTAGAACTTTCACATTGTGCATTGATTTAACAGATATTCTACAACTTTTTTCTTAGGGGCAAAACTTAGCCCCAAAGAAAGTCAGACTTCCAATTAACAAGTTATATTTCATGGGTAAGAGTTGACACTACCTCATCTTGTTATGATTTATGAAACATTCTATAACTCTTGTTTTAGAGACAAACTTAGCCCAAGGACTTTCAAGAACAAGCTACACTACACCGACATACGTAGGGGTGTCAAAGATTCAGTTTGATATGTTATTTTTAAACAATAGTATCATAATAATATTTCAATAACTCTATGATGCATAGTCAAAATTATATTATTTGAAACCATTCCAAACATCGCAAGTTCAATAAGGTTCGATTAATTTTTGGTTATCTAAACATCTAATGATTATCACAATCGATAAATTTTGATAGAACTAAATAAATATCCAAAACTTACATTGTTGTTAAAAGAAAATAATTCTCTTTATAATATATGCTAGAATTTCAATTAAGAAAAGTACACATTATTTTTATCATAATCATGTGATTTGCAACTCTTACTATGAAGAGATTTATGAAAATTTAAAATTAATTTTTGTTAAACAATTAAATATGTGTAATTTGTTAGATAAAATTTGGAATTTACAATCTTTGTCGTAGAGGTAAAACATAGTTCACGGACTTTGAATCAACAAGTTACTTTCCATGAGAAAGAGTTGAAATTATTTCAGTGTATCTTAATTTATTAAGTATTCTTTAAGTCTTGCCTTAGAGGCAAATCTTCGCACAAATTTTTTCAATATAAGTTACGTCCCATGAGCAAGAGTTGACACTAAGTAATTGTGTCTTAATCAATGACATACATGTAAAATTTGCTTTGGAGGGAAAACTTCACCCAAGGAATTTCCAAACAACAAATTACATCCTATCAGCAAGAATTAGCACTATCTCACTGTGTCATGATTTATGAGATATTCTATGTCTCTTGCCTAGCTCATGAACTTCAAAACAACAAGTCCTCTATAACTCTTGCCTTAGATGCAAGGCTTAGCACAAGAACTTCAAAATAATAAATTAAGCCCTATGTCAAAGACAATGTGATGAAGAATGCATTTGCATTTAGGGGTCGTTTGGGAGAATGTATAAGAATAATGTAAAATATAGTGTATTAGTAATACCTGCATTAGTAATGCTGGTATTGGTTATGTCAATATAAATTTTTATACTTTGTTTGGTTTGTTGTATTAGAAATAAATAAAATAATATAATTTTATAAAATAATATTTATTTACAAAAATATCCTCCAAACTAAAAATATAAAAACCCAAACCCTACTTCCTCAAACAAATCCAAAACATAAAAATCAAACCCTTCTTCTCCAAATTTATAACCTCCAAAATAAAAAAATTCAATTTCATATCCATGCCGCAATTATAGAACTATAGACTTGGTGTACTTCAAAGAAGAAATGAGTCTACAATTATTCATGAAACAAGTCATCTCAGTTTTGTTATAGAATGAAAGTGTAAATTACATATAGATCGAAATCTCTGTCATTTTTGGTTTGTTTTCTAGATGAAGAAAAGCTCTTGATTTTTTCTTGACTTGGAATATGTTTTTTAAATTTTTTTTCTTTGTTGAAAGTTGCGAAATAGGAGCAAAGAACCATGGAAAAAAGATTTGGGGGATATGGATTTTGAATTTTTTATTTCATTGTTGAAAGCTGTGAAATAGGAGTAAAGAACCATGAAAAAAAGATTTGGGAAAAATGTTTTAGTAGAGCTTTGAGGGGTAAATTTATCATTTACTAATTAATACATGCGTTGAAATACTTGGTATTACTAATACATAGAAAATGGTGAGTATTAATAACACACAACTATTAACACAATAATATGTATAACTAATGCAAGTATTAATTATGCATGATCTAAAAAATAATACCAAACATGGTATTATTAATACACAAAGAATAATCCATGTGTTATATTTTTAATACACTCGACCCATTAAAGTAATACATGTCAAGATTCTTGCTAATTCCACCATCTTTAGCAACTTTCTTTCTCTTGATCTACAAATTCAAATTTCAGGAACTTTTGAGAAAAGGGGTTGATCTAAAAAAACCAAAAAAAGAAAAAAAAAAAAAAAAAGAGTTTGTGAGAAGAGAATAATAAAAGCTATCTGAGGAAGCCATTTTTGCATACTAATAGTTGGTATCATATGGGTTCAAAGCAGTCTAGTATGTAACATTAATTTTATTCGTTGCTCCAAAACTTCCACCATACCCAATACACCTATCAACGAAAAAAATATTGTTCCTCTGTTGCATAGCTAAGGTTAGGAGATGGTGTGAAGAAACTAAAAAGATGAGAGAGTTCTAGCAAATTACTTCGTTATTGAAGATCATTAATTTACCAAAAGAAAAGAATACTATGAATAGAAATATGTGAAAGAAAAAATTAAGAGAGAAATGAGAAAGGAAAGAGACAGAGAAGTGAGGGAAACAGGCACAGAAACGTTTCAAGATATATAAGGGAAATAATGTCTTTTACTATGCTTGGAGTGTAAGGAAAGTCATGTAAGGAAGGTCAATCATTAAATAATTTTCTTATAGGGGACGAAATATGAAGACTACTTCATTTGGTGGACACTATAAGGTCTTGCTTTAAGATCAAGGGGAATGAATATGGGCTGATCACTTTAAAAATAAATGATCCATAATTTAAAAATGTAGACATTGAAGTTTGTCGGTTTAATTTATTTTCTTTTTAAGCTATTTGGTCCAATTTATAACAATTGAAGTCAATCAGTCGTATGCAGTCTTTATACCCAATTAATAAACTTTTATATCATATTGATACACTTTTATACTATACTGATACACTTTTAAAAAAAAAATAGAGGGGATCTCTATACCTAATTGATACTCTTTTATACCACATTGATACACTTTTATAAGACGAAAGAAGGAAAACCTATGCATGCTTATGCAGAGTCTATATATTCAATTGATACTCTTTTATACTAGATTGATATACTTTTATACCACATTAATACAATATATATACCACATAAATACACCTTTTACGAAGGAAATTTGTGCAAGTATATACAGTAGCTATACCAAATTGATACAGTATATATAACATATTCATACACCTTTTCAAATGAATGGATAGAAATTTGTGCATGTTTTTATGTACATATAACACATTCACTGCTCTACTCTACAGTCTTTTTTTTCCATCTCGTCACTTCAAATGTTTCAATATAACAGCTCTGCTAATTGGTTATCTGAACTCTCTCTCTTATAGGTGAGAATTTGATTTCCTACCTTGTCATGTCCTTACTATTTTCCTTTTTAGAAAAAAATCACTATATAAGTTGATGACAAAGCTGATTAGCAAAACAGTGTCTACCTTCTACCGCAAAAAAAAGTAAACTCCCTCATTTTTTGTTTGTTCTTTTTGTTGCTGTGGACAGGAAACAGGAAATAGATCTCCTTTTTCTAGCAGATTTTGATGGATTAACATGAACAAGCGGACCAGTTATTACTTTTTACAGCAAGTAAAATAGAGCTTCCTATTTATTTATTGGAGTAGTTACCTTTGACTTAACGGTAAAGAGAATTCCTTTTTTCTATTAAGTTGCCAACAAATGTGAACTAGCAGATCACTGTCTACTCTCTTCGGCAAGAAATTAAAAGAATTTTGCAGTAGAGGAAATGGAGAAATGGGGGAGAAGAAGATGAAATGGTACACAATTTATATTGAGAGTGGCTATTTATTAAATATTTAATTATGGATGCTATTTTTATGGTACTATTTTAGTTTTAGATGTCATTTTTGTGCTTTCTCTAAGAACAATTATTGTTCATTGTTATTTGTGAAAATTGCCTGTATACTAGCCCACATAAATAAGAACCCGAGGAAATTAAATGAGCCCATGATATAAAAGAGTTAAAATAGATAGGGAAAAGGACGTAGACAGCCATTCAACTGAAAGTAATGCCACAAAATGGCCAATAAATTTTAATTCCCACCCTAGCTACTTGATCAGAGGTAGAGGTATGGACTGCGTACATCTTACCCCCCCAGACCCCACTAAGTGGGAATACACTGGGTTTGTTGTTGTTGTTGTCCTAGCCATTCGGTGGAAGTTGGCACATCTCCCTTTCTATCTTTCCTTTTTTTTTTTTTTTTTTTTCGTGTGTGTGGTTGTTTTGTTACCGTTTGTTGGCTGATGATGCAGGTTCTTTCTTCTTCTTTTTTTTCTTTTAAATTTGAGCATGCTCCTTCTTAAATTTGTTTCGCCTTTATTTTGAAAAACATTTGATCCCCTAATTTCTTTTAAATTTTATTTTAAAAAATCAAATATAAATTAGTTGTTATTATGAATCAAATATAAAAAAATTGTTTTTATTGATTATATATAAAAAAATATTTTATACAATAATAAAACATATTATATAAAATATATTAAAAAACTACAATTATATAAAAATCATATTCTATATAATAATTATATAGTTTCGATACAATAGTTATATAATTTCTATATATATTTTATACAACTTTTAGTAGTAATTATTATTCAGATGCGTAGTTTATATGGCAAATATACAGTTTATATGCACATTTTATTCTCTCTATCTCTCTCTCTATATATATATATTATGGATACATGTTCTATAAAATAACGATAAAGTTCCTATACACATCATATACATAGTTTTTATAGAACACCTGTACAATTTTTATAAATATTCTATATAACAATTACATAGATTTTATAAAATTGTATTTAATTATTAACAAAAATAGATTTTTTTAGCCCAAAAAAATGTAGAGAAACAACTAAAAAAATTGTGATACCTTTTAAAAAATGGGTCGAAATGGCCTGAAACTAAAAATAGTCAGCTCATGGAATTAAAAAGGCCGACTAGCCATAGGGTGACATTACTTTGAAATGATTACTTTTAGGAGTCGTTTGGTAGAGTGTATTAAGAAAATAATACTTGCATTAACTTTATGTATTACTTATACCTAATTTGGTTCACTTTTTTATCCCATGTATTACTAATGCTTGCATTAGTACACTCTATTTGGTATTAAGGAGGGTATTACTAATGCATAGAAATCCATATTAGTAATGCAATGGATTCTATTACTGTCCATCAAAATTTTTTTCATGTTCTTTCTGCCATATTTATAAAGGGCATTTTGGTAAAAAAAATTATGCAATTCATGTTATTTTTAATACACTAAATCAAACACTTCATAAGAAAATACAAACATAATGAATGCAAACATAACTAGAGCAAATATTACTAATACAAATATTATAAATATATAATATTTTATATGATTCTTATACACCATACCAAATGAGCCCTTAATGGAAATAGTTTTCCAAAGTAGCCACGTGATGTCCTTTTCTCAAATAGATAAATGACCCAATTCCTAATAAAGATGATGGGCGTCCTTTCTTATTTTTCTTTCTTCCTCTCTTGGAACTTGATTTCCTTTAAATTTTTGTTCCGATAAAATTTTTAGTCCCATTAATTAGTATTAGAATCAATAGATATCTTCTTGTCGTCATTTAATTTTGGGAAAAGTCACATTTTTCTGCTTAAAGTTGTAACGAAAATTCACTTTAACCATTAAACTTAATATGTAATTGTTTACC
>JAPEIP010000003.1:2488026-2521002 GCA_026120095.1 Capsicum chinense
TAATATTTATTTTTTTACCCCTCCCCCCCCCCCCCCCCGGCCAACTACTTTCAAATGAATTTTATGATTCCCTTAATGACTGATGTAGCAAAAGAATTAAAAAAATTAAAGGGCGTTTTTATTTTAAAAAGTTGAAATAATAAGTGGGCCCCATTTTAAAGTTTTTTGGATAGGCATCAAAGATACTGAAGAGTTGTGTTTTGTTTTGGATAGTCATTCAAGTATTCAAAAGATGGGTTCAATTTTCTTCACTTTAACTTACTTTGGTTGTTGCATCAGGCATCTTTGAGAGAACATTCGGACCAACTATCACAGCGAAAGGGTCGTGACCCTTTTTTATAGAGCAACTAAATCATATAGTAGAGAGGAGTTTTTAGACCATTTAAATTAAATAACGGATGTGAATCCTAAGGTAGCGAAACTTCTCGTACGTGTCGGTTTTGAGAGATGAAACTGCGCATTCTGTCTAGCAGATAGGTACATTCTTATGAATTTAATGTCTTGTTTGAGTTACAAGTTTAGTATGATGTCGTACTAAGTGACTCTTTTATATAGTTACAATATTATGACATCAAACATAGCAAAATCGGTGAATTCATTGTTTGGCAATGGGAGAGAATTTCCCATCAAGGCTATGTTTAAAGTAATAAACAAGAAGTATGGATGATTTTTTAACGAAAGGCATGTGCAGTTCAAGGGTCCAAAAAGAACCCGATTTGTTATCGAAATCTAAAAAATAATATCAACGGACATCAGTTTGGGAATAGGTTATTATCTCATAAAATAACAAATTAAAAATTCAGTATCACTGGTCATAGTGATGTTGCCACGGTCGATCTTTAAACAAGATCTTGTACATACAGAGTTTTTAACTTAGACAAAATACCTTGTCCATATGCCATGGCAGCGCTTCAAGCTCAATACGAACCAAAATATAGACCTAAATTTTACCAGCACTCCTCTCAATATTATTCGGTAGAAGAATATGAAATGGCATGTAGTGGGCATATTACTTTGGTGCCTCCCAAAGAATCTTGGGTTGTTCCTGCAGAGCTTTTTAGGAGATTAATACCTACTCCATATATTGACCCAAGCACTATCAAATAGGGAAGAAAGCCATATAATAGGAGGCGTGGAGTCGGCGAATCATTTTCATCAATAATAAACAAGTGCTCCATATGTAAGCGTGTTGTCCACAAAAGAACTACGTGTCCGGATCATAATCCACCATGATCGTTGTAATTGTAGAAACTTGTGTTGTTGTTTGTTGTGGACTTATATATATTTAACTCATTGTTGTGAACATAATTTTATCATTTATTATATATAAAATATCTTTTTAATAACTTGTGCATCAATAAATAGAGGCAAAACATGAACTAAATAATACAACACACAATTATTTTCAACAAATTACCTATCTGTAGCAATAGAAGGACATTAACTAGAAAAACACAACACTAGTTCCATCAAACAGGAATGTTTATCCTCCAACAGATGACAAATCTTTTGTAACAGATGGATAATCTATTAACAGAAACCCAACCGATGACTAATCTATTCCAACACATAATCCATCTGTTGAAGGAACTTAAAATACAAAATTTCTATTGCTACTGGATTCAAAATTGCTCCTTACCTCCAACCGTTGGCATGTTAACATGTATGTTTAGAAGAAATAGACAGAGTAAAAATTGAATAAGAATTAAAAAGCCAAAGTTGACTAAAAATAAAACTTTTATTGAATGAAAAATAAAATACATTAGGTATAGATCCGATATAGAAAAATTATAATACACACGCTGAAAGAAAAAACACATTCTAATTATTATTATTATTATTATCATCATCATTAATGACATCCAGCCAATCAACTCACAATAGCAGTGCCCTCATCAGCCTCTACATTTGTCTAAACATCATCGTTCTCACGACGATCAACTCCCTTTGCAGGTCATTAACCTACCTCTGAAGTTTTTTTACTCTGTCGTGCAGAACAGCAATGTCCCAAACAGGATCAGCTATATCTAGAATACACATGAATTGACAAATATAAAGGAAAAAAGTATAAATATAATACAACGTATACTACCAACTGGTAGATTTTCATCAGAAAAAACTTACCTCAATAAGAAATGAATATGCTTTTTGAAGAGAAGTGGTTAAAGATGTCACACGAAAAGAAATAATACAAGAAATAAATAAAGTTTAGTGGAATGAAGATTAAGGGGGGTCCTATTTATAGAGGATTGAATCTGGATGTGTCAGTCTAAAAGGCATGACTATTAAGCTCCATTATATTAATTACATTCAAACAGGTGGCATTTTATTTTCTGCGAAAAATCATGACTTTTTATTTTATTTTAATACCTCTCACCTTTTCAAAATTGTTTTGAGACTTGCTAACAACCGTTATTATTGAGCTATTGCAATAGATCATCCATCTATCATAACAGATTTACTATCTGTTGCTACAGATTGTCTGTATGTGTAACAAATGGTCTGTCAAAATAGATTTACCATCTATTGTAACAGATTGTTTATATGTGCAAAATATGAGACATGTGTTGCAACATATAGATTATCTATTGCGATGGATGGACCATATATTAAAGGAGATGTTTTGATTTCTTCTAATATCTGATTCATCAGTTACAACTGATGGAGAATTTGGTTCATTAGCTTTTTTGAATGTGTTAGATAAAAAGTCATGACTTTTCACCTTTTTTTAAATAGTCATCACATGCATGCAGATGAATAAACACTGTCTGGTCTGTCGCAAAAGATTTACCATCTATTGCAATATATGGATTATCTGTTGTGACAGATGGACCATATGTTGGAGGAGATATTTTGATTTCTTGCAACAGCTGATTCATCAGTTGCAACAAATTGAGATTTTGATTCATCAGCTATTTTGAATGTGTTAAGATAAAAGTCATGACTCTTCACACCTCTCTTTTAATAGTCATCACATACGTGCAGATGAATAAACAACACTGTCTGGCATGTCTTGATGGGGTAGTAAGAATAAGGTACGTGCAATAGATCCACTTTCATGCATGGGAGTTATGTATTATTGATCAGGCTATTGTGAAAGAACACACATAAAGTGTAATGATTTTATGAGTGCAGTTTTTTACTGATTAGATACTAATCCTTCAAACAAGATCCTGCATTGTATAGTTTAGTTTGATAGGTGCAAACTGATAAGGCCGAAGGGTTCCAAGATGGTGGTGTCGATACCCTGTTACAATTTAATGATGGTCTATGCTCATGTTTTTGTGTCAAGTTTGGGGAAGGGTTCAAGTTTTTAGTGGCAGTGTAAATATCCAATAGTGATTGGACCGATTTTAATGATGCAATAGACTTCTTGAAAGGCCTCCAAAGCCTCGCACTATAGCAAACAACAATGGAAATTATAGAAATTCCGCTAGTCTAAATTTATATGGATGGATTACTAGAGGAGACTTTTACACAATAGAAGGTGCTTGGGAAAATACTTGTGCAAAAAGGGGGAGGTGGAGAAGGCCATATATCATCTCAGACCTTGATTAAGAGGAAATACAAGGAAGTAAGTAAGGAACTTCTAGCAAATTTGTCCAATGAAATTGACATGAGAAACAAAAAAAATTAGATGAGCTTCAAATGTGGGAGTGTATCCAAATATAAAAATTCATCAGTCATTGAAGAAAAAAAAGAATGGTCAATAGGATTGGAGCTAGACACTTTTCTTGAGAATGCAATTAGGGAGTGTGGCCTCAATGAAGACTCTCACAAAGTTCAGGACCATAACTCTAAGGAAGAAGCTTTGAGAGCATAGGAAATTGGTACGATTGTCGATCCGAATTAAAACCTGAATTAAACATAAGGGAAGCCAATGTGTCAATTTTTGAAGTCTAACTTGCATACCATGCCTTGTGTTTGTAGCAATAATCAGGTCAATGGCAGTAGAAACAAAAAGATTTGAATTTGGGAAGAAATCCCATGCCTTGTTGTTTCCACTGCCTTTAATCTAACTAGAGCCATAAATAGGAGGCATGGAATGCAATTTTAACTTGAGAAATTTCTACTTTGGCTTGATCTCATATTTTTAATTCAGGAGTAGCTGGTTCAGGTTTTAATTCTGACCGATAATCTTACCACCTTACGTGCTCGCAAAGCTGCTTTATTATATTTGTGGTCCTATATTTTGTGGGTCTTCATTGAGGCCACGCTCGCTAGTTGCAGTCTCTAGCAAAGTGACCAGCTCGAGTCCTTTGGACCATTCTTCTTTTTATTCAACAACTGATGGATTTTGATTTTTGGATACGCTTTCACATTTGCAGATCATCTAATTTTTTTTTATTTTTTATGTCAATTTCATCAGTCAATTTCGCTACACTTTCCTTCCTACCCTGTGTTTCCTCTTAAACAAGGTCTGAGATGATATATTGCCTTCTTAACCTCTCCCTTCCCGCACAGATATTCTCCTAAGAACCTACTATTGTATAATAGTCTCCTCCAGCAACCCATCCATATAAATTTAGACTAGGGGAATTTCTATTGATTCCATCATTGTTTATAGCAGCGTGAGGTTTCAAAGGCCTTTCAAGAAGTCCATTGAGCCATTAAAACTGGTCCAATCACTGTTGGATATTTAAACTGCTGCCAAAAACTTGAACCCTTCCCCAAACTTGACATAAAAATAAGAGCAGAAACGGTTATTATATTATAATAGGGAATTGACACCACCTACTTGGTCCCTCAGCCTTACTAGTTCAAACCTAACAATCTTAACTGTAAAATGCCATGTCTTGTTTGAAAGATTAATACTTAATGGCTAAAGAACAAACATTCACAAAATCATTATATTAGATGTGTTTTTTTATGATAGGTTGTTCAGTAATACATACCTCCCACATCTGAAGTGATTCCTTCTACAAGTAGCTTATTCTACCAAACCCATCTTTACTCTTGCCTTTAATGCTGTTTGAGCAAAAGTAGATCCAGTTTCACTTTTTTTTATCAGCAAACATGAGAAATACATTTGAAGTCAAACAAGAGAAGAATAAAAAGAATATTATAAAATGGTAACACAACATTCAGTGAATCAACAGATGACTAATCTGATACAACAGATTACCTATCTTTTCAACTGATAAGGCATCTGTTGCAATATATGGATGACATATTGAAACACATGGTTCATCTGTTGGAATAAATCAAACTAGCCTTGCTACTAGTTTGATTTCTTCAAATAGTTTCTCTGTCTGTATAAAAGGGTAACACAAAATTGAGTGAATCAACAGATGATCAATATAATGTAAAATATTACCCATATGTTCAACCGATGAGGCATTGTTACAACAGATAAATGACATGTTGCAACAGATGGTTCATCTGTTGGAATAAATCAGACCAACCTTACTACTGGTTTGATTTCTTTAAATAGTTGCTTTGTCTATTCCAACAGCTGATTCATGAAACTATACTGACAATAACGTTTTTTAAGTTCTCCCAACAGATGATTTTTTTAAAATATTTTAATAAAAAAAATAGTTTGTTCATTCAAGACTTAAAACTCACCTTTCCTTCAATTTTCTCAATAAATAGGAAACTGGTAGTGAGTAAATCATTAATAGCAATAGATGTAAATATCTAATTTAAATGACATACAAAGAAGAAGACGAGATGGAAAGAAAAATAGTGAACCATACTTCCAATGTCAAAAAGCAAAGGGATAAGAATATCCAATTCAGTCGAGAAAAGATATTGATCGGTTCATATCCAAAAGGATCCTCATCCAAAATAAGAGACAAAAGAGAGAAAAAAAGGAAAAAAGTGAATTGAAAATAAATAAGAGTGATAGATGTGTTGAGTCTTACTTCATGGATGAAGAAGAGTGTATTCTAGATATGGGTTTTAAATATTCATAATAACTTTTGAGAGGCACGAGGAGATGGTGACATTGAAAAGAACAGATAAGACTACTCACTAAGGATATTTTTGAGTTATCCAAGTATATTTTAACTTTTTTTTTATCTCAGACAGGAAATACCTAAATTGGTTTTAAAAAAAGGGTCTTAAAATATCTAAGTGCAACAGATGACAATTTCTAACTGAAAATTTGCAAAGCTCGGTTATCTATCACAACAGATGGCAACACCTGTTTGATAATTTACAACAGATGTATAATATGTTGCAATAAATGACTTAATCTGTTTGATTAAATCCAACAGAAAAGACATCTATTGTCGTAATTGAACATTTGTTTTCATAGAATTTCAATTGATTTCATATGTTAAACTAATACCTTAATTTATTAATCTAAGAATAGGGATGAGTTCTCATAGGGTCAACTATAATTTCAATTGAGTCCTTTGGAAATTGCATGATGAGATGATATAGCGTTCCTCCTGACCAAAGTCATCGATCGATCAATATAAGATGAATCGATTATTATTACCTCATATGTTCAACTAATACCTTAATTCATTAATCTAGGACTAGAGGTGAGTTCTCATAGGGTTAAATACGACAGATGGCAGCGCCAATTTGATAATTTGCAACAGATGGGTAATTTTTTGTGACATATGAATTAATCTATTTGGTAATTTACAGTAGATGGATAATCTGTCATAACAAATGACTTCATTTATTTGATAATTTACAATAGATGCGTAATCTGTTTCTATAAATAACTTAATCTATTTGATAATTTACAAAAAATGCATAATCTGTTGCAACAGGTTAAACATTTATTTTTATACAATTTTAATTTATTTCGTATGTTCAACTAATACCTTAATTGATTAATCTAGGACTAGGGGTGAGTTCTCATAGGGTCAACTACAACTTCAATTAAGTCACTTGGCAATTGCATGATGAGACGGTATTGCGTTTCTCCCGACCAGAGTCGTCGATCGATCACTCAGAGCTGAATTAATTCTTATTACCTCATATGTTAGAATAATACCTTAATTGATTAATCTAGATCCAAGGGTGGGTTCTCATAGGGTCAACTACAACTTTAATTGAGTTTTTTTGGCAATTGCTTGATGAGACAGTTTTGCGTTTCTCCTGACCAGAGTTGTTAATTGATCACTCTGAACTGAACCGATTCTTATTACTTCATATGTTAGACTAATACCTTAATTGATTAATATAGGACTAGGGGTGATTTCTCATAGGGTCAACTACAACTTTAATTGAGTTTTTTTGGCAATTGCATGATGAGACGATATTGTGTTCCTCCCGACCAGAGTCGTTGATCGATCACTCTGAGCTGAACCAATTCTTATTACCTCATATGTTTAAATAATACCTTAATTGATTAATCTAGGACTATAGGTGAGTTCTCACACTAAAAGAAATACCGTTTTTTGTAACTACTTTCAGTGGCGACACAAACAGTTGCCACAAAAGTTAGGATTTCTATGGCGACATATAAAGGTTACAGCAAAAGGTATAAGATTTAGGGGTGATAGTTAACATCTCCACTAATAGTGACATATTTAGTGGTGACTATGCGCAGTTCACCACAAATAGGTATAAGAATTAGGGGCTACTGTTACAGTCGCCACTAATAGTGACATATTTATTGGAGACTATTAATTTTTTGCTACTAAAAGTCTTGTGTGAAAATTTAGTTGTTGCTAAAGGAAGATCTGTTGTGGCCATCTTTTTTATCTCCAATAATTTACAACACGAAATAGGAGTAATTGTAGCAACATTTAGTGGCGACCCTATTTGTTGCTACAAAAGATTCATATTTAGTGGCAACACATGTTGTCGCCACAAAGTATAAACCTTTAGCGGCAAATTTTATTGACTTACCACTAATGTGCGTCACTAATTCTGAAATTATCAATTTCCGCTAATACCAAAGTTTTGGCTCCACTTTGTTAGTGGAAACTTATAAATAGTAGCCTCTGAATGCCATTTTATGGCGACCTAGTTGCTTCTATATTAATCCAATTAGTTTTTTTATTTAAAAATAAAATTTAAGTTTTAAGTTAAAAGGAAAGAGAAAGCAAGAGTCGTATATATTTTTTTTTTCAGATTTGCTCTATTTCTCTCTCAAAAGTTTTTGAGCTTCTCTTGATAAATCTTGAATTCTTCATCACCTAAACTCGCAAATCTGCTAATACCCCAATGTTTGAGTCACATCTTACAAAATCAGAAACCCTAATTACAAATAGTAATCTGATATGTATGTGCTCAAATTCCTTTGCGGGTATATATATTTTTTAGATTTCACCTATAATTTAGGAAGTCGAAGGAGGAACAGAGAGAGTTGACAGTTTGAAAATCAACACGGGGTAAGCCATTTGAAATTATGAAGGTTTGAACTTGTTCAAAGCTTTGAAGGTACAATTAATGTTTTACCCTAATTTTATTTTTTATATTTTTTGACTCTTGGTCTTGACAGTCGTCTGTGAGATATATCGATCTATGGTTAAGCTAAAAGTTCATTTATAAAATTCTAGACTTTTGGATGTTGTTTTGTGTTCTGTTGCTACCAATAAAAAGAAAAGTTAGTTCATTTAGTGAAGACAAAAATGTGCTAATTAATGCTCTTATTGATATTCAAGGTCGTGGTCGTGCTGCTTCTTCTCAACAACTTCAAGTTAGTTCACACTTTTATCCCCAGTTACTTATTCTATCTGATATTTGTTGTTGTTTTGCGCTGTTATGGTTGGTGTTGTGGAGGGAACGGATTAGGGTAATAGGTTAATCAGTAGGTAGTAGTGCTTTGTATGGCTATCCATCGGTAGTCAGTTAGTCGTAGTATTGCTCTTGTAGTTTCTTGTGCTTCCATTTTTTTGTTATATTATTTATTGTCTTATATTTCCACGATCCTAGTATTTTGCTTTGTTATGTTTTCACTTCAGTTACTTCTTTTTTTGAATTACTTTGGTTTGTTTTCCTTGAGGTAGCAGTAAGGTTTGCTTACATCCTACCCTCCCAGAACCCATTCTGTGGGACTACATAGGATATGTTATTGTAGTTATAGGTGATATTTAGTAGGTGAAAATAAGTTTTAGACTTGTTAGAGAACTTATACAATTGTTATTACCACTTTTTATATATAATTTGTTTTTCACTTTTATTTTATTTGGTATGATAATGATTGAGTTGAGCATAAATGGAGTCGGGGCTTTCATAGACCTAACTGTAATATGTTTGAGACCAACGCGTAGTAGTAGTAGTTAGATTTATTTTTATAGTGAGGCTTAACATGAGTTGAGCTTAAATTGAGAAGTGGAGAATCATATTGCTGACTCAACTTGTTTCGGATTGCACCGTAGTTGTTGGTTGTTATATTTACTGTTATAGTGAGGTGTAGCACAAGTTGTGCTTAAATAGAGAAATAGAATTCATATAGCGGACCCAACTTGTTTGGAACAATTATAGTGACTTATGAACTTCGTTCTGAGATTGACATCTTTTAGGGGTCATCTTGTGAATCGTATAATATTTGAGGCGGATCAAGAATAAGGCTAGGTCTGCCTCTATATAATCTGGTGATAGATCATTTTTTAGGTTCAAAGAACCCATAAGTTACTAATTAATATTGGGTAATCTAAAGCAAACTATGGCTATGAAGGAGGTTGAACGTGCTGTTAAAGTTCTTAAAGGATCAGAAGGTGTTTCTAAACCAGTGAGTACCATCTTAAGTGTTTTTGCTTTCCTTACATTCCTTTCTACCAATTTCTTAGTATCAATTATTAGAAATGTGGTTGTGTACAAAAGAGAAAAAGTTACTAAGGACGGTAAGTTATGATGTTGCAATGTGGTTGCATATATAGACTAGCTCGAGTTTGATCGAGGGTCGGTGGCAGCTGATGTTCACGACTAGGCTAGGATCAGTATCTCATATTCAGGTTAGATGCTAGTATATTTGTTTCTTGCTATGCTTTCAGTTGTTGGAATTTTTTGGTGAGTAGATTGGCTAAAGAGATGAAATGAACAAATGATGATCAATATTGATTTTTTAGACATACTAAAAGTCGATAATGTATTGTGGATTTTGACCTTTCGGCCAATCATAAATCACTAACCTGATCATTTGTGAAGGGATGTAGATTTCGATATATCTCTTTTTCTTGGAAATTGTTGAGGCGTGTCATCGGTTAACTGTGAGAAACCTTTCAGTAAACTGTATCTCAAATATTCTTTTTAACGGGTAATCAGCTAAACGTTTAAGGGCCTCACGTTTTACTGCTATAGTACAGGGAACTACATTTGTGTTTCAAAGGAAAACTGAACCAAGGCAAAAGTTGCTTTTGTCCATTTCAACGGGTACAAGGGTAGAAAAGGTACAAATTCTGCTCATTTTTTTTGTGAAAATCCTATTATAAAATGTGCAGGTTCAGTCGTTAATAATTTTCTTGATATGAAATTACCAGGAAATTGACGATTTTATTTCCTTAAACAAAAAGGTAGCAAATTTTGAACTGGAACTTCTTGAGGGAGAGTGGCAAATGATATGGAGCTCAGAGGTATCTGCCAAAATTGTGTTTTAGTACTGTAAGATAGAGATGTTGCTTCTCAGAAACATAATCGGGCCACGCAACTGCGTGTCTGAACTAGTGGCAAATCTAGTGCATAACTTAGAGATTCACGAGAATTACGGATAAATAGAGAATTGCTGATACTTGCTACGTATAATTATTGATAAAATATGGTTGTCTTCTTGATTGGTTGAAACAAATATTTGGATAGAGAATACCGGCAATGGTCTAATGGGTATGCAGGTGCATAGGCCTCTTCATTCCGCTGCTTTATTTTCTCTATCGACTTTGATATCTTTGATCGCTTACTATTCTTTTACGTTCTGAATTTGTGTTTTTCTTTCTAGATTGTTAAACCAAATGGACAACTGAAGTTCCTGGTCAACATACTATTCGATAATAGGTTCTCCATGACTGGCAAATATAAGTAAGTATCATTCTAGCCAAAGCAATCCTTTAGAAATATCGTAGGAATTGTGTTCTTCATATTCAGCTATCGATGTACTTTTCATCGTTAATTAAGATTTTTTAGAACTTCATTGAGGAGATCTGTGCCTTTAAGAAAACAAAACAACTGAATCTCTGCGAGCTTCTTTCGCCTCGGTAATTACCTAATGAGAGAGAGTCGATGCAAAAGTAATATTTTATGCTAGGAAAAGCTAGACATACTGACCTCTGCTAACTAAGTTTTATATAGACTTAAGGCTAGAGATATACTAAGGTATAGTGAGTGAACAAATAGCTGCTGACTCAAAAAGAGATATGAATCAAGATTTGCAAAAGAAATTGGAAGAGGAACGAGAACACATGAAAAAAGAAGTAGACAAAAATATTTCAAGAAATAATGGCTGCTCTCATGGCTGGAATGCAAGAGGTATTTTCTTGACTAGAATTCAGTTTTTAGATTTTAACGACTTCAACTATTGACCATGGCCTCCATGACCCCATTAAAGCACTTCTCCTTTATTTGAGAGTAAAGGATACTTTTAATGAAACTAAATATTATAAGTGGGCAAGTTGATTAATTGGTATACAGAGTACTACAAGTTTATTTGTATTTGGAATAAAAAGTAGCTCCATATCATTTGTTTGTCCTTTGATATGTGATATTGCTTGGAAGGGTAAGAATTGATTTTGTTGTTGTTGTTATTTATACTCCTTTATATTGATAGGAAAGATGAAAGACGAACGACGAGTTGAAAGAGCTAATTTCCAATATATTAGTTGGTGGAGCTAATTTCATATATTCACCATAAAACTAAGAACACCTTAGTTCTAAACTAGTTACAGCAGTTATATTATTGTTGTCATTGTCATTTGAGTCCATTATATTATGATGTTAGCTAAGTCTGCATTTTTTGAAAAGACACGGCAAAACCACCTCATGTTACATTATTGGATTTCATTATCTGTGTGTATTAACACCCTTTGTTTGCTGTAATTATTTTTAATCTTGTCCAATCTTTTGTGATCTCATCCATCTTATTTTTAATCTAGAGCATCATTATTTTATTTTGTGAAAATTCAATCTCTTATAATAAAATGATATTTGCTTTTTTATTTATAGATTAGGCAAAAGCCTCTTAGTTTAAAGCTTTTTAGTAAATAAAGTGATTTGGTGCTTTTTTAATAGCAGGGACGTTCTTAAATAATAGGTTGACCAAGGAGGAGCATGAAGGCGTAGAATGCATTTTTGATTTTTGATCATATATATGAATATGATAAAACTGAAGCACTATGTCATTCTTAACATATATGCCATTGACTTCTTATTAAGGAATGTACTTATAATATTTGATTGGAGGATGATTTTGAAAAACGTTATTGGATTCTTTTATTAGCTAATATTAGTTGTATTTCTTAAAATTTATTGTCAATTTTGTAAAACACTATTGATATTGATTTTATGGAGAGAATGGTCGTTACTAATGCAGAAGTTTTTATGGCAACAAACAAGTAGTCACAATTGATGCTCAGAAGTTTGATGGCGACAAAAAAATGGTCACAATTGATGTGCAGAAGTTTTATTGGAGATAAATAGATGATCATAATTGATATGCGGAAGTTTTAGTGGTGACAAATAAGTGGTCACAATAGATGTGCAGAAGTTTTACTGGCGACAAAAAAGTTGTCACAATTGATGGTGATTTTGCGGCGACAAAGTCGCTGCTAATTCTGGTATATCAGTGGCGACCTAGCACCAATATGTTTTGTCAATAAACATTTTGCAATGTAATTGTCTATCTTTTGTGGAGGTAATAGTCGTCACAAATAACTTTTTATTGTGGCGAGGATACTTTGTCACCACAAATAACCTTTAGTTACAGAGTTATTACTGATGGCATAAATCTTGCAGCTAAAAATATTAAGTGACGACTTTTGGTTCTTTTGCGGCGACTTTGGTCGCAACTAAAAATTAGATTTCTTGTAGTGTCATAGGGTCAACTACAACAGATGGCAGTGCCTATTTGATAATTTACAACAGATGGGTAATCTGTTGTGATATTTGATATAATCCATTTGGTAATTTACAATAGATGGATAATCTGTCACAACAGATAACTTGATCTATTTGATTATTTACAATAGATGTATAATCTGTTGCAATAAATGACTTAATCTATTTGATAATTTACAAAAGATGCATAATCTGTTGCAATAGGTTGAACATTTAATTTTATACAATTTCAATTGATTTCATATGTTCGATTAATACCTTAATTGATTAATCTAAGACTAGTGTTGAGTTCTCATTGGTTCAACTACAACTTCAATTGAGTCTTTTGACAATTGCAGGATGAGACGATATTGTCTTTCTCCCGACCAGAGTCGTCGATTGATCACTCTAAGCCGAACCAGTTCTTATTACCTCATATGTTTAACTAATACCTTAATTGATTAATCTAGGACTAGGGGTGAGTTATCATAGGGTCAACTGTAACTTCAATTAAGTCTTTTGGCAATTGCATGATCAAACGACATTGCTTTTCTCCCGACCAGAGTCATTGATCAATCACTCTGAGCTGAATCGATTCTTATTATGTTATATGTTTGATGAATACCTTAATTAATTAATCTAGGACCAGGGGTGAGTTATCATAGGGTCAACTACAACAGATGGTAGCACTTATTTGATAATTTACAACAGATGGGTGATCTGTTGTGATATATGACAATCTATTTGATAATTTACAATAAATGGGTAATCTATCACAATACATGACTTAATCAGTTTGATAATTTACAATAGATGCATAATCTGTTATAACAAATGACTTAATCTATTTGATAATTTATAATAGATGCATAATCTGTTGCAAAAGGTTGAACATTTATTTTATACAATTTCAATTGATTTCATATGTAAGTCTAATACCTTAATTGATTAATATAGGATCAGGGGTGAGTTCTCATAGGGTCAACTACAACTTCAATTAAGTCTTTTGACAATTGCACGATGAGACGGTATTGCATTTCTCTCGATCAGAGTCATCGATCAATCACTCTGAGCTAATCTGATTCTTACTACCTCATATGTTTAACTAATACCTTAATTGATTAATCTAAGACTAGGGGTGAGTTCTCATAGGGTTAACTACAACAAATGAAAATTCCTATTTGATACTTTACAACATATGGGTAATCAAGTGTGACATATGACAATCTATTTGATAATTTACAATAGATAGGTAATCTGTCGCAATAGATGACTTAATCTATTTGATAATTTACAACAGAGGCATAATCTTCTTTGGATGCTTTCTTAAGCTACCTGAGGACCCCCCTGACCATTTCCATATGAGGATGGTATATGGTCTTCTCAAGCGTAGGATCAAGTACGTGAGGAATGATAAATATTCGGAGGAAGGGTGCAAAAAGATGGATGAAATCTGGATCAACTACTGCGGCATGTCGGTTTGTTTTGGATTGTAAGAGTTTACCATAGTGACAGGCTTGAGATGCCATCGTCCAGAAAAAACCACCTATTGCCAAAGAAACACCTTGCAAAAGATCCATGGCAAGAAAATGCAAGGAAAAATAGATGGGTTGTTTGACATTGCTCGACGTGGCTACAAAGCATTGGATTTGTTGATAGATCTCATAGATAAAACTATACAAAAGAAGTACAGGGAGAAATTGTTCATAGTTTGGTTTTCCCATTTGGTTATATTAGAAAGAGACGTCAATAAGGTCATAGAATATGATTTGTTGGCACGTTCTGAGGATTTTTATAAATTCAACAATTATCCTTAGGGATATGACAACTTCTACTTGACTGTCAATATTTATTTACAAAGCTATCCTTATGGACGACCATATTATAGAACTTTCCTTGGGCTTTCATGGTAAAATTAATCACAATTTTTACTCATCCATTAATTTATATTGAATATAGTTATTATGCCTTTTTTTGCTTGCTTGCTATTTACATTTTTTAGGCTTGGGCATTTGAATCCATCCCCCCCTACGAAAGCAGGTAATGGATTACTCGGATGAGGTTTATCATCCAAGCATGTTTAGGTAGTTGTCTACACAGAACAACACCAAAATTAAGGAGGTTGATCTCTTTAACCCTCCGGATGATGCAGTACGTCTTTTTCAAGTAAAATAATTTTACTCAATGAAATATATTGAATAGATATTATATCTGGCGTAACAGATGTTATATCTAATGCACCAGATGGAAATCTGTTGTAATAGATTACAGTGCCAACTAGTGTAACAGATGGATAATCTGTTGCGATAGCGATTAATATCTTGCATCAGATTACCCATTTGTTACTTTGGTTCTCTGAACCCGAATCCTAATAGATTATCCATCTACTGCATATTATGCAATAGATGTGTAATCTTATGTAACATGTTGTTAATCTGTTGTGACATATAGACCATCTGTTGCATAACATGTAGCCCAACAGATTATGTATCCTGTGCAAATAGAGTAATCAATTGGTAATCTATTGTGATAGATGATTGATATTTTGCTTCAGATTATCCATGTGTTGCTCTAGTTATCTGAACCCGGCTCAAATGGATTTTAACCATCTACTGCAAACTATGCAACAATGGGTAATCTGATACAACATAGTGTTAATCTGTTGTAGAAGTTGACTGTGTTAAAATGTAACCCAACTATGAAAATTATTATATTATATGATTTAAATGTATTTGTCTTTTGTGTATCTATGGTCATGCCTACTGAACAAGAGTCAGTGATTACTCTAGGTTATGTTGATACTATAATAGACCGAATGGTGGAGTTAATAAAGAAGAAATCGACTAGAGCAAAATCCATAAAAAGAGCAGTTAGGCAAGGCCAGCCTAATGTTGGCGCTTTTCATAAACAACCTACTAAGGCACATCCGGGTGCTTCTTCAGGTGGAGTTTTTTGTGTTAGTGACAGGCATGCTGATGCTGCTACCACTCGTGATGATGAGCATGTTGATTCTCAAGAAAAAATAAATATGTTTAAAACCAACCTTTTTTCACCCTTACACCGGTCCCTCTCACCTTTCTTCACTCTTGTGTTCTCTTTGTGAAAGCGAAGAGTGCAAGGATAGCCAGGATAAAATCATTAAAAAGTAGAGGCTATCTCTAAAGCTGTTGAGGAATTCAAATCAAAGAGGGGTGTCATATCACCCAAGAAGGTGAGGGAGTCATACACTCCTACTATGTTGGTTAGGAGGAAGAAAAGAGCAATTAACGATGTACTCTCTAGTCAAAAAAATAATCGCAACTTCTCCCTCTCGAAAAGCTGTTGAATTTCAGGGGCCATTCTAGAAGATGGACATATACGCAGAACTTGGTGCCAAAGAAAAGAGGGATCTGCAAAAGGCCAAGAATACAAGGCCAGACACACCAAATTAACCCAGACATCCCTTTCTCCCTAAAACTTCCAAACTATGATAGATATGTGTATGCGGTACAAGGACAAGACAAGTTTACTTTTCCTAACTGTAATACCCTAAAAGAAATCTCAAACAATATTAAAGCCATGTACCAAACTCATGCATAGTACATCATGGTTATTTTATAGTTTTATGAGTAGGTTAGATGTATATTAAGGCTTCAAATAACTCCCAGCTATCAGACAAATTGAAACATTCCTCACCGATTGAATTCTTGACAAAGATATTGCCATAGTCAAATTCAAACGATCATATCTCTCATTATAATTGGAATTTTTAAGCTCATGACCTATAAATAGATATATAATTTAATTATCTTTCTAACGATACCAATTTTTTCTAAATCCCAAATCGAAGCAAAGAGTTATTCCTATTTTACTCAAGCATGTTAGGCTGGAAATAGTATGACGACATTCGTGGTAGCTTACCACATTTGTGATGCCCTACCACAAAGGTCGTCAGCCTTAGGCAGAAACCAGATCCTAAGTGATGACATTCATGGTAGCTTACCATACTTGTAATGTCCTACCACGAAGGTCTTCAGCCTTAGGCAGAAACCAGCTCTTAAGTGACGACATTCGTGGTAGCTTACCACATTTGTGACACCCTATCACGAAGGTTGTCTACCCTAGGCAGTATGCAGCTTCTGTGTGATGATATTTTTGAAGGCTTACAATATTTTCGACGCTATGTCACAAATGTTGTCAGTCTTAGGTAGAGTCTAGCTTCTGTGTGACAACATTTTTGATGGTTTACCATATTTTTGATGCCTTGTCACAAATGTCGTCAGCTATTATTTTCAGCAACTAGGAATTTATTTCATAAGGGTATTTTAGTCTTTTTCCTTCACTTCCCACGACTTATAACCCTTAAAGAACGTATTATGTTCCATTCTCTTTAGTTAAAACATCTCAAAAAACTCTCTCATACACTTTTAACCACAAGATTAAGGTTTTCTCTCCAGATCATCTCCTCAGGAATAAGAGCATTCTTCCCAAAGGGGTTAAACCCTAGTCAAGAAAAAAATCAAGGGCAAACCTAAGGAATTAATCAAGAACCTTTAGAAACATTAGATCTCTATCAAGATTCAATCACTAAGGTATGCGTAGTGTTCATCTATGGATCCAATCCATTCATAGAGCTCAAGAACCATGTTTTAAATATTATTTTGTAAAATTTTTGTGGTGATATGAGTATGTACATGTTGAAGATTATTGTTTAAGTTTCAATGTGATGTCTAAAGGTGTTTTCATGGAATATATATATTTGTTAATTGAAAACCATGAACTTTAGGTGGTTAAATATGGTGCAAGTATGAAACCCACCTATTCCTTAAAGAATGCATGCAAGGTGTTTGATAAAATGCTTAGGATGCTAAAAGTTCATGTTTGTATGGTTCTATGATGTCTAAATAACAAGTCTATGTTAGCCATATACTTCAATATGAATTCCATGCTTTTCGATGTGTTGCTATTGTGGTGGTATGAAGCATGCAATATAATGGAGATATATAATATGCACATGAAATATATCCATACATTCCCTAAAATGGTTAAGATGTTGAATAACTATATGAAATATGATAACCCCTACTTATGATATTATGAATTGTGGACTCAAATCTTCTGATCAAGTTATGTCATGTGTGTCAGTTTCCTTCTATCGAGTCCTGGGGGTACTCGTACCCAAAAAACATAGCTGTGTGCCTAGAGCCATGTCATGTTGTCTTGATAATCTCAATTAAGCTATAATCTATAGAACTTAGTCAGTCATGTGACTCAGGAAACCTTAGAAATTTTATAATCTCATTTAACTCTTAGATAATAGTACTACTCTGTCAGTCAACGAAAGTCAGTTAATCTATCAATGTATAGTCAGTTGAATTATGTTTAGTCTCTCCAGCTGGGAGTAGAAGTTAGCACCGAGTTTACCTAAGAATGGAGACTTACCTACCAGTTTTAGGATGTGATTCTTAGCAGTCATCCTTGTGTTCCAGAACTATATAGCCAGCGTAGGTTGAGACATCTTAGCCTGTCAGATTAGGGTTGATGAGGTGGCTTAACCTATTAGTTTAGGGTCCCACCATTCTCACCTTGAGTACCTGCCAGATAAGGGTCACTCAAAACTGTCCTTACTAGTGGCGCGGTATTGACACCCCTCTAGTAGGGGCAGAGATTAGACCCCAGCTTAGCCATAATGGCATACATGGGGCATATCGGTTAAACAATCCCCCTCATGTGGTTGCAAACAACAGGGCTAAGATGAGAAAGTTTGTGTCAGGGGTAAATGATAGCATGGTAAATGAGTGTAGGTCTGCGATGATGAACAGCGATATGACTTTAGCCAGGATCATGACCCATGCTCAACAGATAGAGGAGAAGAAGGTTAAGACTAGGGAAAGGCAGAACAAGAGAACAAGAGCAGGCAGTTTCAGTTTTGCTCAGCCCAAATCAGAGGGAGGAAATCATTCAAAGTTTTATCCTAAGTCAGCAATTCCAACCCTTTCCTCCGCTGGTAACCCAGTGCCAAAGTTCAGGGATGGCAGAAAAAGACAGAGCACCAGACTCTAAATCTCAGGGCAGTGTTAGCAGTGCCTGAACAAACCCCCTTTGTCAGACTTATGGTAAGAACCACAAGGGTATTTGCAGAGCTGGTAGAGATATCTGTTTTGGTTGTGGAAAGCCAGGACACAGAATTAGGGAGTGTCCTCAGCCAGGCCCTCAGGGTCAGCAGAATCGTCCCACAGCCCAGTTCGGTTGCCCAAACCAGCAAGGTACCACTTCCAGTGCTACTAGTGGGCAACGCCCAAATAGAATCTATGCTCTTCAGACCCAACAGGATCAGGAAAATTCTTTTGATGTCGTTACCGGTACGTTATAGATTTTTCATGTTCATGTTTACACTTTACTAGACCCAGGTGCATCCTTATCTTTTATCACTCCATACATAGCAGGTGAGTTTGGAATCAGTCCCAAAATGTTAGTAGAGCCCTTTTCATTCTCTACCCCACTGGGAAAAAACATCATAGCTCGGTAGGTATACAAGAATTGCTCGATTATGATATTTTAGAAATCTACGTCAACAAATTTAGTCGAGTTAGAGATGACTGATTTTGATGTCATTCTCGAAATAGATTGGCTTGATTCCTACTATGTCATAGTCGACTACAAAAAAAGAATAGTTCAGTTTTTGTTCCCTAATGAGCCTGCCCTAGAGTGGAAGGGTAACACTTTGTCTTTCAGGGGTCAACTTGTTTCCTACCTTCGGGCAAGGAAAATGATTTCTAAGGGATGTGTGTATCATCTCGTGCATGTTAAGGATTCCAATTCCAAATCTCCCAGTCTTAAATCAGTCCCATTGGTTAATGAATATTCAGACGTCTTTCTCGAAGATCTTCCAGGTATTCCTCCCAAAAGGGAAATAGACTTTGGCATAGACCTTCTCTTAGATACTCAGCCTATTTCTATTTCGCCATACAGAATGGCACTAGTAAAACTTAAAAAACTAAAATATCAGTTGAAGGATCTCTTAGATAAGGGATTCATCAGGCCTAGTGTATCCCTATAGGGTACGCCAGTCTTATTCGTGCACAAGAAAAATGATTTTCTCAGAATGTGTATTGATTACCGCCAGCTCAATAAAGTCACGGTCAAGAACAGGTATCTTCTTCCTAGGATAGAGAATTGTTTGACCAAATTTAGGGTGCCAGTTATTTGACCAAGATAGGCCTCATATCATGCTATCATCAGCTTAGAGTTAGAGAATGTGTCATTCCAAAGACAACTTTTCGTACTCAGTAGGTCACTTTAAATTTCTAGTCATGTCCTTTGTTCTTACCAATGCCCCTACATCTTTCATGGAATTGATGAACCGGGTGTTCAAGCAGTACTTGGACACATTCATCATAGTCTTCATAGATGATATTCTGGTCTATTCTCGCATAGAGCGTGATCATTCAAACTATCTCATAATTATTATTCAGACTCTCAGGGATCACCAGTTGTTTGCCAAGTTCAGTAAGAGCAAATTTTAGCTAGGATTATTAGCATTCCTTGGCCACATTATTTCTGGTAATGGCATTAAAGTATACCCTCAAAAAACCAAAGCGGAAAGAAATTAGCCTCGCCCTCTCTCTCCATCATATATCAAGAGTTTCTTGGGTTTGGCTGGCTATTACTGATGATTTGTCAAGGAATTTTCTTCTATTGTATCTCCTATGTCTAGATTAACTCAGAAGAAGGTCAAGTTTCAGTGGTCAGAGCCTTACAAGAAGAGTTTTTAGGAGTTAAAGACTCGACTCACCTCAGCTCCAGTTTTAGCACTTCCCGATGGTTACGATGGATTCATAGTATATTGTGATGCATCAAGAGTAGGTTTAGGTTGTGTCCTCATGTAATATGGTAGAGTCATAGCCTATGCCTCCAGACTGTTAAATCCCCATGAGAAGAATTATCCTACTCATGACCTTGAGTTAGCAGCAGTTATCTTTGCTTTAAAGATTTGGAGGCATTATCTATAGGGTGTTCATGTAGACGTCTTCAAAGATCATAAGAGCCTTCAGTATGTGTTTTCGCAGAAATATCTCAATCTTCATCAGAGAAGGTGGTTAGAGCTCTTAAAGGATTATGACATGAGTTTCCTTTATCATCTTGGCAAGGCCAATGTCGTGGCCGACACACTCGGTAGACTTTCCATGGGTAGTGTTTCCCCTATTGAGGATGGTAAGAAGAAATTAACTCAGGAGATTCATCAACTTTCTAGACTAGGCGTTCGCTTAGTCGACTCTTCAGAGGGTGGTGTATGTGTTCAGAGTAGTTCAGAGTCATCTCTAGTTTTTGAGGTAAACGAGAAGCAAGAAAGGGATCTTAGCCTTGTCAAGCTAAAAGAGTCAGTTCAAAGTCATAAAGTAGAGGCTTTTTCCCAAGGGGGACATAGTGTTCTTTGTTGTCAAGGTCGTCTGTGTGTTCCCAGTGTAGATGACTTGAGGCAGCAAATTCTTGCAGAAGCGCATGGTGCGTGATACTCTATTCATCCTGGGTTAACCAAGATGTACCACGAATTGCAGAAGATGTATTGGTGGATTGGGATGAAGAGGGATGTTGCAGATTTTGTGGCTAAGTGCTCTATATGTCAGCAGGTTAAGATAAAGAATCAAAAACCTAGTGGTTCCATGTAGGAGTTCACTATTCCTACTTGGAAGTGGGAAGAAGTGAGCATAGACTTCATGACGGGTTTTCCTAAAACACATCATCAGCATGATTCAGTTTGGGTCATTGTAGACAAAATGACCAAGTCAGCTCATTTTCTTCCAGTTTGTACCTCTTACTCAGCCGAGGATTATGCAAAACTCTATATTAGGGAGTTGGTCAGATTACATGATGTTCCACTATCTATTATCTCATATAAAGGTACCCAGTTCACCTTTCACTTCTGGAAAGTGTTCCAAAAGGGTCTTGGTACCCAAGTTCATCTCAGTACAATATTTAATCCTCAGACAGATGGTCAAGAAGAAAGGAACATTCAGGCTCTAGATGATATGCTAAGGTCATGTCCAATTGATTTCAAGGGAAGCTGGGATGACCACTTTTCTTTGATTTAGTTTGCATACAACAACAGATATCACTCCAGTATTCAGATGGCTCCATTCAAAGTTCTCTATGGTAGGAGATGTAGGTCTTCGATCAGTTCGTTCAAAGTTAGTGAGACCACAGTTATAGGGCCTGACTTAGTATTCGATGCTTTAGACAAAGTTTAGGCCGCTCAGAGTTGACAGAAGCCTTATGCGGATGTTCATAGAAAGGATCTCGAATTCAAGGCCGATGACTATGTCTATCTCAAGATCTCTCCCATGAAGGGAGTGAATAGATTCAGCAAGAAGGGAAAGCTCAGTCCCCAATATATCGGTCCCTTCAAAATTCTCAGTCGCTTCAGCAAGGTATCTTATGAGCTCGAATTTCCTTCATATCTAGCCTCAGTTCATCCAGTCTTCCATGTCTGTTTGCTCAAGAAGTGCATAGGTGACCCAACAGTTGTAGTCCCTATTCAGAGCATTGACATTTAGAATAGCCTCTCTTATGAAGAGATTCTAGTTGAAATCCTCGACTATCAAACTCATAGGCTGAGGAACAAATAAGTCCCTCTAGTCAAGGTTCTTTGGCAGAATCAGTCCATGGAGGGAGCTACTTAGGAAGCAGAAGCAGACATGCAAACCAAGTACCCTTATCTTTGCTCCGCTAATTCAGGATTAGCTCGAGGTAACCATTTTTATTAAGCGTATTCATTTACATGCTCAAAATTCTAATGTAAAATTAGTATCAAGTATCAATGCAAAACTTATCATGCATTCATGAGTTCAGCTTATCAGTCATGCATCAGATATGCATGTTCAGTTGGGCTATATTCAGTTTAAAATTCAATTCAATCCTAAAATCATGTGCCAGTTGAGCATTATCAGTGTATGCATCATTTTATATTTTCTCCCCTCTCAACCAGTCATCATTTGAGGATGAATGTTTCCAAGGGGGAGATATTGTAATACCCCAAAAAAAATCCAAACCAATATTAGAGCCATGTACCAAGCTCATGCATAGTACATCATGGTTATTTTATAGTTTTATAAGTAGTTTAGATGTATATTAAGCCTTCAAATAACTCTCAGCTATCAGACGAATCAAAATATTCCTCACCGATAGAATTCTTGGGAAAGATATTGTCATAGTTATATTAAAATGAGCATATCTCTCATTATACTTCAAATTTTTGAGCTCATGACCTATCAAAAGATATATAATTGAATTATGTTTCCAACAATACCAATTTAGTCTAAATCCGATATTGGAGGAAAGAGTTATTTCTATTTTACTCCAGCATGTCAGGATGGAAACAGTGTGACGACATTCGTGGTAGATTACCACATTTGTAACGCCCAATCACGAAGGTCGTTAGCCTTAGGTAGAAACTAGCTTCGAAGTGATGAAATTTGTGGTATCTTACCAAACTTATGACGCCCTACCATAAAGGTCGTCAGCCTTAGGCAGAAACCAGCTCCTATGTGATGACATTCGTGGTAGCTTACCACATTTGTGACGCCCATCACGAAGGTCGTCAGCCCTAGGTAATATCCAAAATCTGTGTTGTGATATTTTTGATGGTTTACTACATTTTTGATGCCATGTCACAAATGTCTTCAGCCTTAGGCAGAGTCCGGCTTCTGTGTGACAACATTTTTGATGGCTTACCACATTTTTGACGCCTTGTCACAAATGTCGTCAGCTATTATTTTCAGCAACTGGGAATTTATTTCATAAGTGTATTTTGGTCTTTTCCCTTAACTTCCCATGACTTATAACCCTCGGGGAACGTATCATCTTCCATTCTTTTTAGTTAAAACATCTCAAAAAGCTCTCTCATACATTTTCAACCACAAGATTAGGGTTTCCTCTCAAGATCATCTCCTCAGGAACAAGAGCATTCTTTCCCAAAGTGGTTAAACCCTAGTCAAGCAAAAATCAAGGTCAATCCTAAGGAATTCTTCAAGAACCTTCAGAAACATTAGATATCTTTAAAAATTCAATCACTAAGGTATGTGTAGTGTTCATCTATGGATCCAATCCATTCATAGAGCTCAAGAACCATATTTTAAAAATTATTTTGTAAACTTTTTGTGGTGATATGAGTGTGTACATGTTGATGATTATTGTTTAAGTTTCAATGTGATGTCTAAAGGTGTTTTTATAGAATATATATGTTTGTTAATTGAAAATCGTAAACTTTAGGTGGTTTAATATGGTGTAAGTATGAAACCCACCTATGCCTTAAAGAATGCATGCAAGGTGTTTGATAAAATGCTTAGGATGCTACAAGTTCATGTTTGTATGGTTCTATGATGTCTAAATGACAAGTTCATATTAGCTATATACTTCAATATGAATTCCATGCTTTTTGATGTGTTGCTATTGTGGTGGTATGAAGCATGCAAGATAATGGAGATATATAATATGCACATGAAATATTTCCATGCATTCCCTACAATGTTTAAGATGTTGAATAACTATATGAAATATGATACCCCCTACTTATGATATTATGAATTGTGGACTCAAATCTTGTGATCAAGTCATGTCATGTGTGTCAGTTTCCTTCTATCGATTCCTGGGGGTACTCGTACCCAAAAAACATAGTTGTGTGCCTAGAGCCATGTCATGTTGTCTTGATAATCTCAGTTAAGCTATAATCTATAGAACTTAGTCAGTCATATGACTCAGGAAACCTTAGAAATTTTATGATCTCAGTTAACTCTTAGATAATAATACTACTCTGTCAGTCAATGGAAGTCAGTTAATCTATCCATGTATAGTCAGTTGAATCATGTTTAGTATCTTCAGATGGGAGTAGAAGTTCGAACCGAGTGAACCCAAGGATGGAGACTCACCTACCAGTTTTAGGGTGTGAATCTTAGTAGTCATCCTTGTGTTCGATAACTATGTAGCTAGAGTAGGTTGAGACATCTTAGCTTGTCAGATTAGGGTTGATGAGGTGTCTTAACCTATCAGTTTAAGGTCCCACCGTTCTCACCTTGAGTACCTTCCAGAAATGGGTCACTCACAACTGTCCTTACCAGCAGTGCGGTATTGACACCCCTCTAATCGGGGCAGAGATTGGACCCCAACTTAGCCATAATGGCATACATGGGGAATATCGATTAAACAACTACCTCCCATAGTTTCAGTATTAGTCTCAATAAAAGAACTAAGACATTTCTTCAGATATCAGTATACCAGGACTGTTAAATATGGACAAATTCAGTTATAGCACGAAACTCAGAGAGTTTAAACAGATTCAGGGCTATCAAATACAGTCATCCATATTATCAGAACTACGGTTCTTGCCATGTATTAGCATACAGATTTAGCGATTACGTACTCACGATCTTAGTTACTATGTATGTATGTTTGCACTCTTACGTTCATATCAGTAAGTCAGTTAGCATTGTTCATGCATGCAAACCCTGTTTATATTTAGCCTACCTCACTCTTATACTCAGTACATCCCCTCGTACTGATGAATTTACGCTATGGTGATTTCTTTTTATGTTACACCATAGGTTTAGAGACACGAGCTCCAGATCAGCAGTAGCCGTAGCATTTCCAGTCGCTGAGATTTAGTGAGTCCTCTTCATTCGAGGACAATATGATTGGATTTATTCAATATTATTTTAGCCAGTTATCAGTTGATAGAGTTAGTTGGAGACATGTTTCTTCAACTCCTTATTTCAGACAGTACTTAGAGGCTTTTGGATTTATGCTTAGATTTAGCTTTTAGATTAAATTTCAGTTGTTTTGGGTATTTTTCTCCCATATGGATGTTATAATATTTCAGTTAAACCTTATGGCCTATTGTGCATGTTTTCCGCATTATTATGTAATGAATTGCAGTATACAGGTACAAATATCAGTCATGGATTAGCTTGTGGTGTCTCGGGGTCATAAGCACCGTGTAGCATTCTGGTTCAGAAAATTGGGGTGTTACACTAACCTAGCCTTCTAATCTACCCCATGAAGAAGAAGCTACATAACATATGTGAAATTTGTTGCAATAACTGGGTATTCTGATACAAATGGTAGTAGTTCTATTACAACTTATTATCCTTCTGTTGCATAAGTTATTATCCATCTGTTGCATAAGTTGCGTTGGATAATTGATTCAGAGAACCCTATGCAATAGATGGACCATCCGTTGCATATTTACAATTACTAACCTATTGAAAAATTGACTTCTTATATCACAATATGTTGATGAAATTATCTGCCTCATAGGGAAAAGGCAATTAACGTACCCAGAAGCTTATGATGCTGCCGATAGGATAATGGACCACAACTTCTGCAAGAAGATCAAGGATAAGTACGATCAACTCAATAATCATGCATTAGACTATGGCGCGGGATTTTATTTCTTAGTTTCTACGTTGGACTGGGATGAATAAGAAATGATAAAATATGTTAGAGGGGAGAGGCCAAATCCATACGGCAAGAGATGGACCGAGGCAAAGAGGATTCTTGCAGTTATCATCATAAATGACATACAATATTGGGCTATTAAGATACTACTCAAGGAGGGAAAGATCAAAGTTTATGGCTGTGACAAACCTACCATCGATAAGGTCTATCTTTTTTTTCACGTGCGGCCACTGATGGAGCTGTTCCCCATCTTGTTGAGGGAGAGTAAACTGATGAATTATTTTCCAAAGGAAATATTGATGAAGAAATCATGGGATTTTGAAGGTTAAAATAAGGGAATGAACCTTCCAAAAATAATACCGATTATGCGTGCGACTTGTATGCTCTTGGACACATCGAATATTTGCTGACCAAGATAGAAATCATTGAGCCAATGACCTTTTTGTGCGACAACATTGTGGAAAACCTACAAGAGGTCTGGGCTTATGGGGTACTAACTGAACGCTTTGACCCTGTGTATATAGAAGAGCCTGTGAAATAATAATTTTTTATTTGAAGTCACACTTCACTTTACTTTAAATTACATGTACATGTAGTGGCAATACATTTTTCTGATGAAAGTTGAGTTTTTTATAATGCAATAAATTGTCAATCTGTTGCAAAATATATTCTATCTGTTCTAGCAGATAGTTTATCTATTGTAATAGGTTGGTCATCGATTGCTTTATGCCGATGTTATTTCTATCTAATCTGTTGCAATAGTAGGAAAACCTGTTTGATAATTTCCAACAAATGACCTAAATTTTACAACATATGCCTAAATCTGTTTGATATTTTCCAACAATTACGCTTGAATATCCATGTGCTTAACAATACCAAATCAGTAGAAAATACACCACTATGAAAATTTCAAGAATTAGGCTTGAATATTCATGTTCCTACCAACACCAAACCAGTAGCAATAATGGAAACAATGTAGCATATCCTTGCTCGATTTTGTTTCTCTTCATAAACCTTCACGTTGTTCAACAAAACCCATACCAAAATTTCTTGTGAAAGGTGTCGTTCTTCATACCAATAAAAGTAATTGTATCCACCTAATTTCTATAGAAACAAGAACACAATTACAAAATAATTACAAGTCAATAATTAATCAACTAATTAAATAAAAAAAATAAACCTTTGAATCTTACAAGTAAAAAACCTACAACCTGAGGAATCTCAGCGATGACTTTAAGGTTTCTGGAAAAATCTTAGAGCAAATCAATGAGAAGCTCTCCAAATTCAAAATTTCTAAAAAAGAGAAAGTCGAGTCCAGCAACCAAAAGGAAAAGAACTCTTTTTTCAAACTCACCAATGAGCGTTTTTCTACTAAGAAAAATTATTATAAACGACCCTCTCCTCCAGATGTCCATTTTGAAGAAAACCCTTACCTCTCCACTTCTAACCATGATGGTAGAGGAATAACCAAATGGAATGTTGATTGTTTGGCTAAACACTAAATCTATAACAAACTCCATGAAATGGACGTTGCCATCACAACTTATAAAATTAGAGGAGCTTCTGACAAAGAGGCAGCCACAATGATTGTAGCTGGATTCACTGGTATGATAAAACACAGGTGGGACAACTACTTCACAGATGAAGTTAAGAGCATTATCTATGAGGCCACGGCTATGGAAACGGTCGTTGTCAAAAGTGAAAATGAACAAGAAAGTCTTGAACAGGTCGCGAAAGAAGACGCCTATGCTACCCTTCTATATCATATAGCTAGACATTTTATAGGAGAACCCAAATTATTTCAAGATAGGAGTTTAGAAATCCTTAAAAATCTCACCTGCAAGGATCTGGCTGACTTTATGTGGTATAAGGACACCTTTTTGGTCAAAATCGTGATTTGACCTGACTGTAACAATGACTTCTAGAAAGAACGCTTTATTAGTGGTCTCCCTCCTCTGTTCTCAGACAAGGTTAGGACCAAAATCAAAGATAGATTCGAGGGAAAAATCCCTTACAAAATTTTAACTTATGGGGCTATAATAAGCTTTATTACCATCGTGGGGATAGACCTCTGCACCGACCTTAAGCTTAAGAAGCAACTTAAGAATGATAGCACTTCCAAATATGGGCTAGGAACCTTCTGTCAAGATTTTGGTTTCACGAATCTATCCTCTCCATCTAGTAAAAAACATAGGAAAAAAATCCTATAAGTCACATAGAATATCCAAACCTAGAAAAGAGTCCTCTAAAACGAGTCTTACAAAACTAGTAGAAAAACTAGGAAAAAATCCTCTAAAAATAAAGATGTTTGTTGGACTTATGGTAAAACTGGCCATAGAGCTAAGGATTGTAAATCTGGCAAAAAGAGTAAGATCAACCAATTAGGTCTCTCTGAAGAAACCAAAGAGAAATTATTCTCAATAATGGAAGACTCATAAGACTCTTCCGACTCTTCTGACTCTTCCAGCTTTTCTAGTGATGATTATAGTGACGATGAATTTAGCAACGCCGCATATGAGTCCGATCGATCCCAGTCTGGCCAAGATTGTTCTTGTAACGGTACCTTCTGTACTTGCACAAAAAAGACTGTTAATGTCATCTCTGGAAATCCTAAAGAAATCCTGTTTGACATCATAGAACACATCCAAGATGATGAGGCTAGAAATAAATATCTTCTAGAACTCAAAAGATTGATGCTTTCTCATGAACAAAAGCCCCCCAAACCTTTTATTCAGCCCTTTAGAATGAAACAGGTTATGCCTCAATTTGATAAACCTGCGGAACCGTGTATAGCCGATCTCAAGGGAGAAATTTCCACCCTCAAGGGAGAAATCAAAGACCTAAAAATCAGACTTGATCGAGTGGAACTCAACATTCTTAACGAACAGGTTCTAAAGAACGTGTCTCCTCCAGAGAATGTCTCCCCACCAGGGAGTCCTAGAACTTTCCCAATAATCAATGATCTTATTCAAAATGATCATCTCAAAGAGCCAGGTTCATTCCCCAGCTCAGATTCTCCCTCTACCTCAGGTACAGCTATCACGGCCATTAAAGCTTACAGTGAACACATTGCCGTAAAAATTGTCATAAACAAAGACTTCATTCTTAACAGAGTCACCCTCTTTGATACTGGAGCCGATATCAATTATATCATCAAGGGACTTGTGCGCACCAAGTATCTACAAAAAAGTACCTCTCGTCTATACTCCGCCACAGGGGAAAAGATGAAAATTGATTATAAGTTTTCAAAAGCTCATATCTGTAACAATGGGATTTGTCTTGTTAATGATTTTGTCATCACTGAAGGTATCACTGAAGATATCATTCTAGAAATACCTTTTGTCAATCAAATTCGACCTTACACTAGTGATTTTGATGGAATTCGCACAACGATTTTAAATCAAAATCTGTTCTTCCCCTTATTAAGGCCCCTTTCACAAGAAGAAGCCAACCTTATTAAAGAGAGGACTGCTTTTAAAATTAACAGACTTTCTTCACACATTTGTTTTCTTAAACAAGAAATCCAAATAAAGAAAATTGAACAAATTTTAAAAACCCCGGAGATGGTAAATAAAATTGCCAATCTTCAAAAGACTTTCGAAGAAGAAATTTGTTTCGGATTTCCTAATGCCTTTTGGGAAAGAAAAAAATATTTAGTAGAACTTCCATACATTACTGGTTTCAACGAACATGCCATTCCTACTAAGGCTAGGCCCATTAAAATGAACCAACAAATAATGGAAATCTGGAAAAACAAGATAAACCATTTACTAAAAAATGGGATTATCAGAACATCAAATTCTCCTTGGAGTTGCTCTGCCTTTTCTGTAAATAACAGTGCGAAAAAGAAGCGAGGAACTCCCAGGCTCATAATAAATTACAAGCCTTTAAATGCGGTTTTAAAATGGATCCGACATCCAATTCCTAACAAAAGGGATCTTTTAAAAAGAACTTTCAAAGCCAACCTTTACAGTAAGTTTGATATGAAGTTAGGATTGTGGCAGATTTAAATTGCTGAAAAGGATAAATACAAGACTGCCTTTAATGTCCCTTTTGGACATTATGAATGGAATATATTACCATTTGGTCTTAAAAATGTTCCATTAGAGTTTCAAAACATCATGAATAATATCTTCAATCCTTATAGTCATATGTCGATTGTTTATATTGATGATGTGCTTATTTTCTCTGAAAATATTGATTCTCATTTTAAACATCTCAACAATTTCTTTAAGATTATTAAGTCTAATGGTTTAGTCATAAGTAAGAAGCTCTTTCAGACATCTATAAGATTCTTAGGGCATGATCTTTATCAAGGCAGTTATAAACCTATTTGCAGGGCCATAGAGTTCTCCTCCAAATTCCCTAATGAAATGAGCGATAAAACCCAACTTCAAAGGTTTTTAGGAAGTCTTAACTATGTAGTAGACTTCATCCCTAACATTAGACAGGTCTGCGAACCTCTTTACAAAAGACTTAAAGACCCTAGTTCCTTGGAGCTTTGATCAAACTAATGCTGTCATTAAGGTGAAGGAATTAGTCAGAAACCTTCCTTGCTTAGGAATTCCTAACCCTGAAGCCTTTATGATTGTTGAAACCGGTGCCTATGATATCGGGTATGGAGGTATCTTGAAGCAAAAGGTTGATGCTAGTTCTTCTGAATAATTAGTCAGATTTACATCTGGAATATGGAATTCCGCTTAAAGAAATTACAGCACTGCTAAAAAGAAAGTTTTATCTATAATGCTATGCATCACCAAGTTTCAAGATGACCTTATTAATAAAGAATTTTTACTATGAGTGGATTGCAAATCCGCTAAAGAAATTTTACAAAAGGATGTTAAAAATCTGGTTTCAAAACAAATATTTGCTAGATGGCAAGCTCTCCTATCTAGCTTTAATTTTCAAATAGAATTTATCAAATGAGAAAATAATTCCCTTCCCGATTTTCTAACAAGAGAATTCTTATATGGCCGAAATGAGACCTACTACACTGGGAAAAATCGCAATAGGAAGCAAAAAGGAACAAACCAAGATGGCTAGACCATTTGATCTTCCGTCCGCTTCATCAAACCCCTTGAGACCATCAGTCCCTTAGAGCCCTGCACTGAAATTGGAACTACAGTCATCATTTCAGAACAAATATATCGCTTTGGCAGAATTTCCAAAGCTCCCTCCACCAATGCCAACTAGATTGGTAGATTTGAAGACAAATAAGCCTTTTGATAAAGGGCAATCATCGAGTTCATCTGTTCATTCAAAGCAGAGTTACGCTATGAAGTCTCCTGAAGCCTTTGCACAAGTTGTAGACCCCACAGTGGTCAAAGCAACACCAACTTCTCCCATCAAAGTAGAATTCAAATTCATTACCACTCAGGTAATGCCAATTATTGCTTTAGACAAAGAGTATGAAGGATATCCATTAGATCAGCTAATCAAGCGGTCTATAATGATAAAAAATTTGTGGATACTAAGAATCCACTCATAACAAGGAGATACTACGAAGCCATCCTTGTAGACACCGATTCTATTGAGGTCGAGCATTCTATGAATGAAAGAATCCAAAATACATTGATTATTCTAGGTTCACTATCAAGAGGGTATTAACCCCTTTCAACTGGTTTGCAGATCACCTGCATACTCCAATTGCATTATCCATGCCTCATAGGCCGCAAACTTATAATTGGTATGACTACAAGTCGGCATGGTTCAATTTCTTATATGTCAGACCAGGACACACCTGGCTTATTAAATATTGTCCGGCTATGATAGATGCCATTATTCCTAGGTGGTTCTATGAATGGTGGATATATTTTGGAGGAATCAAAGAAATCCTCCCCCTACAGTTCATTAATAGGTTCATCGATTTCTGTTCAAAAGAAGGGTGTGTAACCCTCCCAGAGCATATTTAGATGTGTAAGTTCTTTATAAAGAAGTGAGTTTCTTACATTATCTCATGGAATTTCACTAAAGGAGAACAAGATCATATCAAATATTTATCCAAAGAGATAAAGGTCAAAGGTTGGACTCCCAAGCCGGTAGCACCGAGAACTCCAGATAAAGGAAAAATGACTTCATCCTCAACCAGTGCTTCGCAGAATAAGAAGACACTCAAGGACAAATTAAAAAAGGCTTTACATGATATGGAAAGCCAGGAAACAAATGAAGAAGAAGTGTTACAACTTCTAGAAGAAGCTTCCTCCATGGGAAGTAGTGATAATAACGGTGATATGTTGAATCCTAAAGGAATAGCTATGGCCTATATGGACCCCTATTAAGAATAAGGAAATGACCCTTCAAAAAAGTAGAGGTTTAAAGAATTGGAATTACATTTTTAAAAGGGCTTTCTACTGTTCCTAATTGGAATCTCGTAGGGGGAGGATTTCTTTGATTCCTCCAAAATATATCCATTATTCATAGAACCACCTAGGAATAATGGCATCTACCATAGCCAGACAATATTTAATGAACCAGGTGTGTCCTGGTCTGACATATAAGAAATTGAACCATGCCAACTTGTAGTCGTACCAATTATAAGTTTGCAGCCTATGAGGCATGAATAATGCAATTGGAGTATGCAGGTGAACTGCAAACTAGTTGAAAGGGGTTAAT
>JAPEIP010000003.1:2521102-2533810 GCA_026120095.1 Capsicum chinense
GCCAATTATTGCTTTAGACAAAGAGTATGAAGGATATCCATTAGATCAGCTAATCAAGCGGTCTATAATGATAAAAAATTTGTGGATACTAAGAATCCACTCATAACAAGGAGATACTACGAAGCCATCCTTGTAGACACCGATTCTATTGAGGTCGAGCATTCTATGAATGAAAGAATCCAAAATACATTGATTATTCTAGGTTCACTATCAAGAGGGTATTAACCCCTTTCAACTGGTTTGCAGATCACCTGCATACTCCAATTGCATTATCCATGCCTCATAGGCCGCAAACTTATAATTGGTATGACTACAAGTCGGCATGGTTCAATTTCTTATATGTCAGACCAGGACACACCTGGCTTATTAAATATTGTCCGGCTATGATAGATGCCATTATTCCTAGGTGGTTCTATGAATGGTGGATATATTTTGGAGGAATCAAAGAAATCCTCCCCCTACAGTTCATTAATAGGTTCATCGATTTCTGTTCAAAAGAAGGGTGTGTAACCCTCCCAGAGCATATTTAGATGTGTAAGTTCTTTATAAAGAAGTGAGTTTCTTACATTATCTCATGGAATTTCACTAAAGGAGAACAAGATCATATCAAATATTTATCCAAAGAGATAAAGGTCAAAGGTTGGACTCCCAAGCCGGTAGCACCGAGAACTCCAGATAAAGGAAAAATGACTTCATCCTCAACCAGTGCTTCGCAGAATAAGAAGACACTCAAGGACAAATTAAAAAAGGCTTTACATGATATGGAAAGCCAGGAAACAAATGAAGAAGAAGTGTTACAACTTCTAGAAGAAGCTTCCTCCATGGGAAGTAGTGATAATAACGGTGATATGTTGAATCCTAAAGGAATAGCTATGGCCTATATGGACCCCTATTAAGAATAAGGAAATGACCCTTCAAAAAAGTAGAGGTTTAAAGAATTGGAATTACATTTTTAAAAGGGCTTTCTACTGTTCCTAATTGGAATCTCGTAGGGGGAGGATTTCTTTGATTCCTCCAAAATATATCCATTATTCATAGAACCACCTAGGAATAATGGCATCTACCATAGCCAGACAATATTTAATGAACCAGGTGTGTCCTGGTCTGACATATAAGAAATTGAACCATGCCAACTTGTAGTCGTACCAATTATAAGTTTGCAGCCTATGAGGCATGAATAATGCAATTGGAGTATGCAGGTGAACTGCAAACTAGTTGAAAGGGGTTAATACCCTCTAGATAGTGAACCTATAATAATTAATGTATTCCATATTTCTTTCATTCATAGAATGCTCGACCTCAATAGAATCGGTGTCTACAAGGATGGCTTCATAGTATCTCCTTGTTTTAAGTAGATTCTTAGTATCCACAAAGTTTTTATCATTATAGACCAACTTGATTAGCTGATATAATGGATATCCTTCATACTCTTTGTCTAAAGCAATAATTGGCATTACCTGAGTGGTAATGAATTTGAATTCCTCTTTGATGGGAGGAGTTGGTGTTGTTTTGACCGCTGTAGGGTCTACAGCTTGTGTGAAGGTTTCAGGAGCCTTCATAGCATAACTCTGCTTTGACTGAACAGATGAACTCGATGATTGCCCTTAATCAAAAGGCTTATTTATCTTCAAATCTATCAATGTAGTTGGCATTGGTGGAGGGAGCTTTGGAAATTCTTCCAAAGCTGTATATTTGTTCTGAAATGGTGACTGTAGTTCTGATTTCAGTGCAGGGCTCTGAAGGACTGATGGTCTCAAGGGGTTTGATAAAGCAGACGGAAGATCAAATGGTCTAGCCATCTTGGTTTGTTCCTGTTTGCTTCATACTGGGATTTTCCCCAGTGTAGTGGGTCTCATTTCGGCCCTGTAAGAATTTTCTTGTTAGAAAATTGGGAAGGAAATTATTTTTTTCTTTGATAAATTCTATTTGAAAATCAAATCTAGATAGGAGAGCTTGCCGTCTAGCAAATATTTGTTTTGAAACCAGATTTTTAATATCCTTTGGTAAAATTTCTTTAGCGAATTTGCAATCCACTCGTAGTAAAAATTCTTTATTAATAAGGTCATCTTGAAACTTGGTGATACATAGCACTATAGATAAAACTTCCTTTTTAATAGTGCTGTAATTTCTTTAAGCGGAATTCCATATTCCAGATGTAAATCTGACTAATTGTTTAGAAGAACTAGCATCAACCTTTTGCTTCAAGATACCTCCATACCCGATATCAGAGGCATCGGTTTCAACAATCATAAAGGCTTCAGGGTTAGGAATTCCTAAGCAAGGAAGGTTTTTGACTAATTCCTTCACCTTAATGACAACATTAGTTTGATCAGAGCTCCAAGGAACTGGGGTCTTTTTAAGTCTTTTCAAGTTCATTTAATAATTGAATAATTTCTAAAGAATTATTAATGGCGACAGTGGACTCAGAGGTCTTGATGTTATGTTTTTTTAGAAAACTAAATTTACCAATGTAATAAATAGTTTTAAAAGGTTCTTCTGGAATACTCCAGTTTTGAAGATCATTTTCAATATTAGCAATCTGGGTTGCTTGAGAAGATAAATTAATAGAATTTTTAATATGATTGTTAGAGTCCATTAAAATAAAATATTTTCTAACTGGGAAACTTTATCACATAAGATAGCATACAATAATAATCATTAATGATTCAACCTATAATAAATTATATCAATACATCTACGTTCAATGGGATCTAACAAGTCTTAATGGCTGTTACATCAGTTTTCTCCTAATGTTATGTTAGCAACGGGACTACCAATAGGATCGAATGCTTACCTTAGCTGAGACCACACTTTCAGGCTAACCAACATTCGAAATCGAAGATTAATCGGATACTTCAAACACTTAGAGAAAATGAATACCCCATACTTAGAAAAATCCCATTATAGAACAAGATATATTAAAATAATTTATTTAGAAGTTTCATCATAAATGAATTAAAGTAATATATATCTTATATGAAAGTAGTTTTCCCATGCTCTAGACAATATATGTACTTAGCTGTTCATGCTAAGTGCATATACTGCCAACATGGCTTTGAAGAAGTGGAGAATCATATTGCTGACTCAACTTGTTTCGGACACCGTAGTTGTTGGTTGTTATATTTACTGTTATAGTGAGGTGTAGCATAAGTTGTGCTTAAATAGAGAAATAGGATTCATATAGCGGACCCAACTTGTTTGGAACTATTATAGTGACTTATGAACTTCGTTCTGAGATTGACATCTTTTAGGGGTCATCTTGTGAATCGTATAATATTTGAGGCGGATCAAGGATAAGGCGAGGTCTGCCTCTATATAATCTGGTGATAGATCATTTTTTAGGTTCAAAGAACCCATAAGTTACTAATTAATATTGGGTAATCTAAAGCAAACGTAAGGCTATGAAGGAGGTTGAACGTGCTGTTAAAGTTCTTGAAGGATCAGAAGGTGTTTCTAAACCAGTGAATACCATCTTAAGTGTTTTTGTTTTCATTACATTCCCTTTCTACCAATTTGTTAGTATCAATTATTAGAAATGTTGTTGCATACAAAAGAGAAAAAGTTACTAAGGATGATAAGTTATGATGTTGCAATGTTGTTGCATATATAGACGAGCTCGAGTTTGATCGAGGGTCGGTGGCAGCTGATGTTCACGACTAGGCTAGGATCAGTATCTCCTATTCATGTTAGATGCTAGTATATTTGTTGCTTGCTATGCTTTCAGTTGTTGGAATTTTTTGGTGAGTAGATTGGCTAAAGAGATGAAACAAAGAAATGATGATCAATATTGATTTTGTAGACATACTAAAAGTCGATAATGTATTGTGGATTCTAACCTTTTGGCCAATCATAAATCACTAACCTGATGATTTGTGAAGGATGTAGATTTTGATATATCTCTTTTTCCTGGAAATTGTTGAGGCATGTCATCGGTTAACTGTGAGAAACCTTTCAGTTTATCTCAATGGTTCTTTGAAAGTGTCCCATTAGAAACAAATTAATTTTAATTTGTTAACCTTGAGCATTTATCATAATATTAGCAAACATTTTTTCTTCCTCGAGGCCAAAAAGTAGTCATGAAAACGTGAGGTTCGCTTACTAATCCTTTCGCAATGTGAGACTAATGTTAAGAACCACTTTGCAGAGAACATTTATTGGGGTTGACTCGTTCAGTGTATTTCAAGAAGTGTTCCTTAGAACGAACAACACACGTGTATCCAACATCGTAAAGTTTTCTGAGGCAATAGGTGAGTTGAAAGTAGTGCTATGTATCGTTTATCCTACTGACTATTCTAAAGTTTTTGAAAGTGGATATTCATCTACTAGATCCCAACTTTTTAGGTCGGGGCGTAGTAGTATTAGTTTTTTTATACGTCCGTAGGGTAGGGAATGGTAATTTAGCTCTTTGATATCTTACTGAATGCTCGTCTTATGTTCCTCAGGAACTCGCAACAATCAAAGATGGAAAACAAATTCTTTTCCAATTTGATAGAGCAGATTTTTCATTCAAATTTCTACCATTCAAGGTTCTGTACCCTGTACCTTTTAGACTTCTGGGAGAATAAGCTAAGGGCTGGTTAGACACTACATATTTGTTTCCATTTGGGAATCTCTGTATTTCAAGAGGAAACAAGGTAGGCAAACATTATTAGCTTATTATTGTGTCATTTTTTTCCTTTCCTCACTATAATATGTTATACACAATGCATAAAACCTATGTTGTTTGTCTCTTTATACGTACCACCAGATGTGTGCCGGCTCCTCCAAAAGTTATGCATTTTTGGAGGGTCAGAGAAACATAGCATAAAACTAGTAAACTGTATCTCAAATCTTCTTTTTAATGGGTAATCAGCTAAATGTGTAAGGGCCACAAGTTGTATTGCTATAGTACAGGGAACTACATTTGTGTTGCAAAGGAAAACTAAACCAAGGCAACAATTGCTTTTGTCCATTTCAACGGGTACAAGGGTAGAAGAGGTACAAATTCTGCTCAATTTTTTGTGAAAATCCTATTATAAAATATGCAGGTTCTGTCATTAATAATTTTCTTGATATGAAATTACCCGGATATTGACGAGTTTATTTCCTTAAACAAAAATGTAGCAAATTTTGAACTGGTACTTCTTGAGGGAGAGTGGCAAATGATATGGAGTTCAGAGGTATCTGCCAAAATTGTTTCTTAGTACTGTAAGATAAAGATGTTGCTACTTAGAAACATAATCAAGTCACGCAACTGCGTGTCTGAACTAGTGGCAAATCTAGTGCATAACTTAGAGATTCACGAGAATTACAGATAAATAGAGAATTACTAATACTTGCTACGTATAATTATTGACAAAATATGGTTGTCTACTTGATAGGTTGAAACAAATATTTGGATAGAGAATACCGGCAATGGTCTGATGGGCATGCAGGTGCATAGGCCTCTTCATTCCGCTGCTTTTATTTCTCTATCGACTTTGATATCTTTGATCGCTTACTATTATTTTATGTTCTGAATTTGTGTTTTTCTTTCTAGATTGTCAAACCAAACGGACAGCTGAAGTTCCTGGTCGGCATGCTATTTGGTATTAGGTTCTCCATGACTGGCAAATAAAAGTAAGTATCATTCTAGCCAAAGAAATCCTTTAGAAATATCGTAGGAATTGTGTTCTTCATATTCAATTATCGATGTACTTTTCATCGTTAATTAAGATTTTTTAGAACATCATTGAGGAGATCTGTGCCTTTCGCCTCGGTAATTATCTAATAAGAGAGAGTCGATGCAAAAGTAATTATTTATGCTAGGAAAAGCGAGACATATTGACCTCTGCTAACTAAGTTTCATATAGACTTAAGGCTAGAGATATACTAAGGTATAGTGAGTGAACAAATGGCTGCCGACTCAAAAATAGATATGAATTAGGATTTCCAAAAGAAATTGGAAGAGGAACGAGAACACATAAAAAAAGAAGTAGAAAAAATATTTCAAGAAAAAATGGTTGCTCTAATGGCTGGAGTGCAAGAGGTATTTTCTTGACTAGAATTTAGTTTTTAGATTTTAACGACTTCAACTGTTGACCATGGCCTCCATGACCCTATGAAAGCACTTCTCTTTTATTTGAGAGTAAAGGATGCTTTTAATGAAACTAAATATTATAAGTGGCCAAGTTGATTGATTGGTATACAAAGTACTACAAGTTTGTTTGTATCTGGAATAAAAAGTAGCTCCATATCATTTGTTTGTCTTTTGATATGTGATATTGCTTGGAAGGGTAAGAATTGATTTTGTTGTTGTTGTTATTTGTACTCCTTTATATTGATAGGAAAGACGAAAGACTAACGACGAGTTGAAAGAGCTAATTTCCAACATATTAGTTGGTGGAGCTAATTTCATATATTCACCATAAAAATAAGAACACCTTAGTTCTAAACTAGTTGTAGCAGTTATATTATTGTTGTCATTGTCATTTGAGTCCATTATATTATGGTGTTAGCTAAGTCTGCATTTTTTGAAAAGACACGGCAAAACCACCTCATGTTACATTATTGGATTTCATTATTTATGTGTATTAACACCCTTTATTTGCTGTAATTATTTTTAATCTTGTCCAATCTTCTGTGATCTCATCCATCTTATTTTTAATCTAGAGCATCATTATTTTATTTTGTGAAAAATTCAATCTCTTATAATAAAACGATATTTGCTTTTTTATTTATAGATTAGGCAAAAGCCTCTTAGTTTAAAGCTTTTTAGTAAATAAAGTGATTTGGTGCTTTTTTAATAGTAGGGACGTTCTTAAACAATAGGTTGACCAAGGAGGAGCATGAAGGCAAAGAATGCATTTTTGATTTTTGATCATACAGATGAATATGATAAAACTGAAGCACTATGTCATTCTTAACATCTATGCCATTGACTTCTTATTAAGGAATGTACTTATAATATTTGATTGGAGAATGATTTTGTAAAACGTTATTGGATTCTTTTATTAGCTAATATTAGTTGTCTTTCTTAAAATTTATTGTCAATTTTGTAAAACACTATAGATATTGATTTTATGGCGAGAAAGGTCGTTACTAATGCAGAAGTTTTTATGGCAACAAACAAGTAGTCACAATTGATGCTTAGAAGTTTGGTGGCGACAAACAAATGGTCACAATTGATGTGAAGAAGTTTTATTGGCGATAAACAGATGATCACAATTGATGTGAGGAAGTTTTAGTGGAGACAAACAAGTGGTCACAATAGATGTGCAGAAGTTTTAATGGCGACAAAAAAGTTGTCACAATTGATGGTGATTTTGCGGCGACAAAGTCACTGCTAATTCTGGTATATCAGTGGCGACCTAGCCCCAATATGTTTTGTCAATAAACATTTTGCAACGTAATTGTCTATCTTTTATGGAGGTAATAGTCGTCACAAATAACTTTTTATTGTGGCGAGGATACTTTGTCGCCACAAATAACCTTTAGTTACAGAGTTATTACTGATGGCATAAATCTTGCAGCTAAAAATATTAAGTGACGACTTTTGGTTCTTTTGTAGCGACTTTTGTCGCAAATAAAAATTAGATTTCTTGTAGTGTCATAGGGTCAACTACAACAGATGGCAGTGCCTATTTGATAATTTACAATAGATAGGTAATTTGTTGCGATATTTGACATAATCCATTTGGTAATTTACAACAGATGGATAATCTATAACTTGATCTATTTGATTATTTGCAACAGATGCATAATCTGTTGCAATAAATGACTTAATCTATTTGATAATTTACAAAAGATGCATAATCTGTTGCAATAAGTTGAACATTTATTTTTATACAATTTCAATTGATTTTATATGTTCAATTAATACCTTAATTGATTAATCTAGGACTAGGGGTGAGTTCTCATAGGGTCAACTACAATTTCAATTGAGTCTTTCGACAATTGCATGATGAGACGATATTGTCTTTTTCCCGACCAGAGTCATCGATTGATCACTCTAAGCCGAACCAGTTCTTATTACCTCATATGTTTAACTAATACCTTAATTGATTAATCTAGGACTAGGGGTGAGTTATCATAGAGTCAACTATAACTTCAATTGAGTCTTTTGGCAATTACATGAGTAGACGACATTGCTTTCCTCCCGACCAGAGTCATTGATCAATCACTCTGAGCTGAATCGATTCTTATTACGTTATATGTTTGACGAATACCTTAATTAATTAATCTAGGACCAGGGGTGAGTTATCATAGGGTCAACTACAACAGATGGTAGCAGTTATTTGATAATTTATAATAGATGGGTGATCTGTTGTGATATATGACAATCTATTTGATAATTTAAAATAAATTGGTAATCTATCGCAATAGATGACTTAATCTGTTTGATAATTTACAATAGATGCATAATCTATTACAACAAATGACATAATCTATTTGATAATTTATAATAGATGCATAATCTGTTGCAAAAGGTTGAACATTTATTTTATACAATTTCAATTGATTTCATATGTAAGACTGATACCTTAATTAATTAATATAGGATCAGGGGTGAGTTCTCATAGGGTCAATTACAGCTTCAATTAAGTCTTTTGGCAATTGCATGATGAGACGGTATTGCATTTCTCTCTATCAGAGTCATCGATCAATCACTCTGAGCTAATCTGATTCTTACTACCTCATATTTTTAACTAATACCTTAATTGATTAATCTAAGACTACGGGTGAGTTCTCATAGGGTTAACTATAACAGATGACAATTTCTATTTAATACTTTACAACATATGGGTAATCAAGTGTGACATATGACAATCTATTTGATAATTTACAATAGATGGGTAATCTATCGCAATAAATGACTTAATCTATTTGATAATTTAAAACAGAGGCATAATTTTCTTTGGATGCTTTCTTAAGCTGCCTGAGGACCCCCCTTCCCATTTCCATATGAGGATGGTATATGGTCTTCTCAAGCGTAGGATCAAGTACGTGAGGAATGATAAAGATTAGGAGGAAGGGTGCAAAAAGATGGTTGAAATTTGTATCAACTACTGTGGCATGCCGGTTTGTTTTGGATTGCAAGAGTTTACCATAGTGACGGGCTTGAGATGCCATCGTCCAGAAAAACCACCTATTGCCAAGGGAACACCCCGCAAAAGATCCATGGCAAGAAAATACAAGGAAAAATAGATGGGTTGTTTGACATTGCACGACGTGGCTACAAAGCGTCGGATTTGTTGATAGATCTCATGGATAAAACTATACAAAAGCAGTATAGGGAGAAATTGTGCATAGTTTGGTTTTCCCATTTGGTTATATTGGCAAGATACGTCAATAAGGTCACAGAATATGATTTGTTGGCACGTTCTTAGGATTTTTATAAATTTAACAATTATCCTTGGGGATATGACAACTTCTACTTGACTATTCAATATTTACTTACAAAACTATCCTCAGGGACGACCATATTATAGAACTTTCCTTCGCTTTCATGCTAAAATTAATCACTATTTTTGCTCATCCATTAATTTATATTGAATATAGTTATTATGCCTTTTTTTGCTTGCTTCCTATTTACATTTTTTAGGCTTGGGCATTTGAATCCATCCCCCCTCCGAAAACAGGTAATGGATTACTCAGATGAGGTTTATCATCCAAGTATGTTTAGGTAGTTGTCTACACAGAACAACACCAAAATTAAGGAGGTTGATCTCTTTAACCCTCCGAATGATGCAGTACATCTTTTTCAAGTAAAATAATTTTACTCAATGAAAGATATTGAATAGATGTTATATCTGGCGCAATAGATGTTATATCTAATGCACCAGATAGAAATCTGTTGTGATAGATTACAGTGCCAACTAGTGTAACAGATGGATCTATTGCGATAGACGATTGATATCTTGCATCAGATTACCCATCTGTTGCTTTGGTTCTCTGAACTCGACTCCTAATAGATTAACCATCTACTGCATATTATGCAATAGATGTGTAATCTTATGTAACATATTGTTAATCTGTTGTAATATATAGATTATCTGTTGCATAATATGTATAGATTATGCGTCCTGTGCAAATAGAGTAATCGATTGGTAATCTGTTGTGATAGATGATTGATATTTTGCATCAGATTATCCATGTGTTGCTCTAGTTCTCTGAACCCGGCTCAAATGGATTTTAACCATCTGCTGCAAACTATGCAACAATGGGTAATCTGATGCAACATATTGTTAATCTGTTGTAGAAGTTGACTGTGTTAAAATGTAACCCAACTATGAAAATTATTATATTATATGATTTAAATGTATTTGTCTTTTGTGTATCCATGGTCATGCCTACTGAGCAGGAGTCAGTGATTACTCAAGGTCATGTTGATACTATAATAGATCGAATGGTGGAGTTAATAAAGAAGAAATAGGCTAGAGAAAGAGCCATAAGAAGAGTAGTTAGTCAAGGTCAACCTAATGTTGAGGCTCTTCATGAACAACTACTAAGGCAGATCCGGGTGTTTTTTCAGGTAGAGTTTTTGGTGTTAGTGACAGGCATGCTGATGCTGCTACCACTCATGATGATGAGCATATTGATTCTCAAGAAAAAATAAATATGTTTGAAAACAACCCTTTTTCACCTTTACACCGGTCCCTCTCACCCTTCTTCACCCTCGTGTTCTCATTGTGAAAGCGAAGAGAGCAAGGATAGCCAGGATAAAATCATTGAAAATTAGAGGCTATCTCTAAAGCTGTCGAGGAATTAAAATCCAAGAGGGGTATCATACCACCTAAGAAGGTGACGGAGTTATACACTCCTACAACGTTGGTTAGGAGGAAGAAAAGAGCAATTAAAGACGTACTGTCTAGTCAAAAAAAAAATTGCAACTCCTCCCTCTCGAAAAGCTGTTGAATTTCAGGGGCCATTCTAGAAGATGGACATATACGCAGAACTTGGTGCCAAAGAAAAGATAGATTTGCAAAAGACCAAGAATACAAGTCCAGGCACACCAAATTAACCCAGGAATCTCTTTCTCCCTAAGACTTCCAAACTATGATAGATATGTGTATGCGGTACAAGGATAAGACAAGTGTACTTTTCCTAACTATAAAACCCTAAAAGAAATCCAAATCAATATTAGAGCCATGTACCAAACTCATGCATAGTACATCATGGTTATTTTATAGTTTTATGAGTAGGTTAGATGTATATTAAGGCTTCAAATAACTCCCAGCTATCAGACGAATCAAAACATTCCTCACCGATCGAATTCTTGACAAAGATCTTGCCATAGTCAGATTCAAACCATCATATCTCTCATTATACTTGGAATTTTTAAGCTCATGACCTATAAATAGATATATAATTTAATTATCTTTCCAACGATACCAATTTTTTGCTAAATCCCAAATCGGAGCAAAGAGTTATTCCTATTTTACTCAAGCATGTCAGGCTGAAAATAGTGTAATGACATTCGTGGTAGCTTACCACATTTGTGATGCCCTACCATAAAGGTCGTCTGCCTTAGGTAGAAACCAGCTCCTAAGTGATGACATTCATGGTAGATTACCATACTTGTGATGCCCTACCACGAAGGTATTTAGCCTTAGGCAGAAACCAGCTCTTAAGTGACGATATTCGTGGTAGCTTACCACATTTGTGACGCCCTATCACGAAGGTTGTCAGCCCTAGGCAGTATCCAGCTTCTGTGTGATGACATTTTTGAAGTCTTACCATATTTTTGATGCCATGTCACAAATGTTGTCAGTCTTAGGAAGAGTCCAGCTTCTGTGTGACAATATTTTTGACGGTTTACCATATTTTTGATGCCTTGTCACAAATGTCGTCAGCTATTATTTTCAGCAACTAGGAATTTAATTCATAGGGGTATTTTGTTCTTTTCCCTTCACTTTCCACGACTTATAAGCATTAAGGAATGTATTATCTTCCATTCTCTTTAGTTAAAACATCTCAAAAAGCTCTCTCATACACTTTCAACCACCAGATTAAGGTTTCCTCTCAAGATCATCTCCTCAGGAATAAGAGCATTATTTCCCAAAGGGGTTAAACCCTAGTCAAGAAAAAATCAAGGGCAAACCTAAGGAATTCATCAAGAACCTTCAAAAACATTAGATCTCTTTCAAGATTCAATAACTAAGGTATGTGTAGTGTTCATCTATGGATCCAATCCATTCATAGAGCTCAAGAACCATGTTTTAAATATTATTTTATAAAATTTTTGTGGTGATATGAGTATGTACATATTGAAGATTATTGTTTAAGTTTCAATGTGATGTCTAAAGGTGTTTTCATGGAATATATATGTTTGTTAATTGAAAACCATGAACTTTATGTGGTTAAATATGATGTAAGTATGAAACCCACCAATGCCTTAAAGAATGCATGCAAGGTGTTTGATAAAATGCTTAGGATGCTAAAAGTTCATGTTTGTATGGTTCTATGATGTCTAAATAACAAGTTTATGTTAGCTATATACTTCAATATGAATTCCATGCTTTTCGATGTGTTGCTATTGTAGTGGTATGAAGCATGCAAGATAATGGAGATATATAATATGCACATGAAATATATCCATGCATTCCCTTAAATGATTAAGATGTTGAATAACTATATGAAATATCATACCCCCTACTTATGATATTATGAATTGTGGACTCAAATCTTGTGATCAGGTCATGTCATGTGTGTCAGTTTCCTTCTATCGAGTCCTGGGGGTATTCGTAC
>JAPEIP010000003.1:2540974-2554471 GCA_026120095.1 Capsicum chinense
GTGTCATCTCTTGAAATAGATATGTGTCTGTTTGTTAGTTGGAATAGACATATATATTCACTTTCTTTAGCTCGTGTTACTCTCCTTTGGACATTGTACATTTCTCAGTGCAACATACAGGCAGAGGAGTTGTAATTTTGCTTTTTGGGATGCTTAATAATGCATTGAAAATCACTTTCCCTCTACTCTTATCCTTAATCTCTAACGGAGTGGATGGATATAAAATCCTCTTTGATGGGATAACACCCCTCTTAGATGTCAATTCCTTTACAGAAGCAGTTAATACATTAATAGTATTAATCACTATATCATGTTTCGCCCTACAGTCTTGACATTTGCATGCAGAACATTCGTTGGGAAAGAAAAAATCTATACAACCAGTATGATCATACTCATAATGGTTTGTTTTAAATACTATAAGAGGAGCATCATTAGCACCAACAACAACACAACTACCACCAACAACAGCTTCATCACCACTAAGACCATCAACAACAACAAGCCCTCCCTCCAATTTTTTTTCTTGTAATGGTTGTTGCTCCAAACAATTCTATTTTTATTCTGTAAATGAACTTAGGGTCCGATAAAGTTTGCACAGATAGTAAAGTAAGAAAAAATGGCATCTTCCACTCTCGATTGGTCGGAACTAGTGACAGATGCACAATCTAACATAAATCATTATATATATTACAATGATGATTAGATCATTCAAAAAATTTATTAATTAAAATAAAAACTTAATTATAATTATCCTTACTACATCCTTCGGGGGTTGAAGCTATCAAGAATTTTTACATTTTTGTCAGTTTTGGCCGATAACCATCTCAATACTCTTGGACAGAAAATTTCTTCCTCGTATTTCACTTATTGTCTCAAATGAGGAATGACTTCAAATGCCCAAGCCTATAAAATAATGCCACTAAATCAAAATAATTATTTAGTAAAACATGAATGATATCTTAATAAAATAAATAAACATTTACCATGAAAGCCCATGAAAAACCATATAAGTTGACTATCTTTGGCACTAACGGAGTCAACAAATATTTGATAGTCATTTTGAAGCTTTAATAACCTCAAGGATAGTTGTTAAACACCTTAAGATCCTAAGAGAGCATTATTAAACTGACGATTATGTTGTTTGTAACGTCTCTCGCCCAATGAATATTATGTACAAACCAAACCAAGCACAATGACTGCTTGTGCTTCTTTGAAAGTCCTTTACCTCTCAACACTTCTATCACTTTTTTTTTTAAATCTTGGACCAATAATGGACACCAGGTCATCACGATCATATGCCTTGCCTTTGCTTTTTTTGAGTGTGCGGGGTGCATTTTTTGGGTTAAAATATGTATAACTTGAGAAAGAGTATAACATTTTAGTCCAATAACTATGGAAAACTCCTTCTAACCAAAACAAATAGGCATTTCACAGTAATTTATCCACACCTCATCTATCTTATATTTGTTTTCATATGTAAACCTACGCTTGAGAAGTTCATATACTATTTGCATTTAGAAACGAGCATTGTTGTCCTCCAGAAAATCAAGATATTTTCCAAAGCCACTGTCCCTGAAATAAGCATCCAAATTTTATTCTCGAAGTATTTTTCTGAAGGCGTCGAAAGATTTTCCCATGTCTGACTTAACCACAAAATCACTCGTTAAATCTATAGCACCATCGCACTATATTCTCATAGGATAACAATCAATGATGAAGGTTTTGACCAACTCTTTGGCGGAAGGGATATTAGCATTTGGATTATCTCTTTTGAAATATTTCTCCTCCCCGTATTCATCATATTCTGCTTCAGATTGAGATAACGCTTGTAAAGTAAGCTCCAAAAAAATATATTATAGTTGATTAATGCATCATTAAAAAAGGATAACAGTAAATCTAACAAACAAAATAGAAAAATAGTAGTTTCAATAGATCACTAATCTATTGTACCAGATAGTATATCTGTTGTAGTATATAACTAACCTGTTACAGCGAATGAGTAATCTGTTGCAATAATATAAAATGTATCAATCATCTTTTAAGACAAATGAATGGTCTGTGCAACAAATAATACATTGTTGTAATATATGAGTGATCTGTTGGAATAGGTAAATAACCTATTACAATGGATGAGTAATCTGTTGCAACTATACAAAATATATCACTCATCTGGTCAAAAAAATAAATGATTTGTGCAGCAGATCACACATCTTTTACAATATCATATATTGCAACATATGAGTAATCTGTTGGAACAGTTAAATAACCTGTAACAATGGTTGAGTAATCTGTTGTGAAAATACAAAACATATCACTCATCTGTTGAGAAGGATGAATGGTCTGTACAACAAATCACACATCTATTGCAATATATGAATGATCTGTCAGAATAGTTAACTAACTTGTAGCAATGGCTGAGTAATTTGTTGCGATATTACAAAACATACCATTCATCTATTGAGAAAGATGAATGATCTGTGCAATATGTCATATATCTGTTGTAATACATAAGTGATCCGTTGGAACAGTTATCAACTGTTAATATTGTTTAGATTTTTTCCAATAGAAGGGTCATCTATTGCGGTAGACGAATGATCAGTTGGGAAAATTAAGTCATAGACATGTCCTATTGAAAGAGTTGATAGGATTTTATCCAATAGGAGGTTCATATGTTACATCAGGTCTTCAATCTGATGATTTCTCTGTTGTATCAGATGGTTAATATGTTGCATCCGATTATTTATATAATGGTTCCTTTGTTGTATCTAATAGTAAATTTGTTTCATCCGATGGTTAATCTGTTGCAACATATAGTTAATCTGTTGCATCAGATAGTTAAACTATTGAATAATATGATAAATCTATTGCATCAGATGTTTTATCCGATGGTTCCTCTATTGCATCAGAATTTTAATATGATGGTTCCTCTGTTGCATCAGATGATTGATCTGTTGCATCAGATGATTAATATGTTGCACCAGATGAATAATCTGTTGGAGAAAAAAACTTGTAGCACAATTTTGTTCAACAGAAAACAACAATATCACCATTTTTACCAAGAACAAGAACAAAACAAATCAACCCAAATCGTTGTCTTATTTGTATAAACACAAACAACAAAAATCAAACTTCAAAAACACGTAACAAACAACAAAAAATCATAATTCACTTCAAAAAGAGAAGAGAAGAAATATCAGAAATTAGGATTTTATTCAGACCACATTTCAAATTAAAGCAACAAAAATTGAAATTGTTAACCAATACTATAAGAGAAGTTGGCTAAAGTTCCTCGTTTTCTTCAAAATTAAAAAGGCCATAAATTTTTACTTGTTAAAGAAAAAAAGGAACGATGAAAACTTCGAAGTTGTTGTGGCCGAAGAGCAAGACTGTCACGTCGATTGAAGGTTGAAGTCGAAAAGGAACTCGAAGCCCAATTATTTGTCGCCGAAGGTTGAAGTCGTCGAGGATTGAAAGGAGAAATTTGCAGAACTGCTGGTTGGGAGAGAGTTGAGAGAAACTGTCGAGAGAGAGAAGAGAGAGACTGGTTGATTTGGATTGAAGAGGGGAGTGGGTTGGGTTGATTTGTATTTTTGAAAAGATTAAAAAGTTTTGAAAATATTAATCAAATCCTCAATTAACTAATTCAAATTTCCTAATGATGTTTGACCCTTTAAGTTGGTCAATGTCTCCAATCCTCCATTCAAGATTTAAAAGACATCTTCCCTTCAATTTTCTTCGGTTACAACGTCATTAATAGGTTGATGTTTAAGTTCTGTTTAATCAACAGAATTATTTAGGAATAAAAATTGGGTTAATTACTCACCTTCATGAAGCAGATGAATTAATTTTCATTTAATTAACTTGCATAAAAGCCTTAAAGTTATAATTAAATGCAACATCTAACTAATTAAAATAATAGATTTTCGATATCTGTTTCCATTTTCCAGTAGGGTATTATCAGCTGGTTTAACTATCCAAGTTTCATAAATAAATATATTAAATTAAGTGAGAATCAATAAATTAGTCATGCAAGAAATGTAACTTAATGGTTGAGTTAATTTTCTCTATATAAATACGTAACTCTACCTAATTGTCCAGGATATCAGATTTTGGAGAGCAAGACATTGATCTAAAATTCCAAGGCTAACTTTATTCATTGCCTTACTAAATTAGGTAAGTTTGATGCTTAATTAATTTCTTTTTTCTTCGTTGGGTTTGAACTTATATATGCTTATAGCGTAAAATAATGTTCTACATTTCCAATGTGTTGATCATATATATTATTTTAATATATTATATAAGGTTGTCCTCGTTTTTAGAAAACTAATTTTATTGTTCCTTTTTACTACTGAAAACATTTTTCTACATAAATTTAATTATTTCTCTTCAAATTTATCATTATTAATAGTTAAATTTTTAAATTTTTAAAGCACAATTAATAAGGATAATAGTAAAATAAATACATAAATAATGTTTTCATTAGTTAAACTTTTCTTTCTTCTCATTCTTTCTGGAATATTATTAATTCATTTTTTGAAAATTGGGGGAGGGATGAGGGATTACAACTTGGAAATCAAATTATCACCGACAAGGTGAATATTTATGTCAACTCAATTACTTATAGCTCCTGTTTGATCATAAATTTTGAATTTAAAACTTAAAAATTTGAATCTTTGAAATTGTCATTTTTAGAATTTAAAGTTGCATTTCGACATGCATTTTTACTTGAAACTTGAAAATATTTGAAAATTATATTTTTAAAATCTAATTAAATTTCAAGAAACAGATATTTGAAAATAAATATTAATTCAAACATATATGTCCAAACGCTAAATAAATTTCCCCACGAAAAATTGCTACGTAGTTCTTTTATTCTTTATCACAACTTTTTGATTTTGGAAGCTTTTGAATGAAGGACAGAGAAAGAAAGTAATACTTCATTCTATGCACAGAGAAAAGAGATGCCACTTGGATTATAAGCCTTATTAACAACATTATTCTGGGGTTTAGAGAGTCAGATTTCTCCTTTCGATGCCACAGTTGCACTAGATGGAAGTGAAGATTTTAAGTCCACAACAGAAGTATTACAGGCAGCTCCAGATAATAGTGAAAGAAGATACAACATAAAGATTAAAGAAGGGATATAAAATAAATATGTTTTTGTTGATAAACATAAGACTAACAAAGCATTCATCGGTGAAGGAATGAACCGCACCATTTGTTATCTTGTATATATTCAGGTACAAGAATCTGTATACATGCAACACAAACCTCAACTCTAGTTCAAGTCTAAGACAAGAACACTTATGAAGTTACCTAATACCTTCAACACTAGATTATGAATAATCTATCTAACAAGTGTGTTAATTTTCATAAAAAGAGATGAAATAGAATTTTTAAGGCCAAGTCCCCCGACTTCATGGAGTGTCCTTAAGGAATAATTCCCCTCACTGTACCCGAGGTTATTAAATCTTCCTCCCAGGATAAAATGACATTCAATCAGAATAATAGCGGTACCTCAAAATGTTGGATTCAACGAACTCACTCAATAGTTTGATTGATCACACAGAATGGTTTTTGAAGACAAGAAGAGAGTTTGTATTTCAGAAAATTCATGTCTAAACCTGTGGATGAAAGCAGGTTTATATAGCCTTTATATGCCTCTTCTAAAAGGTGGCAATGGTTCACTTAAAAGGGGTGACCTTTCCAGAAAAATCATGTCTGTTCGTCCAAAGATTGCATCTTTTCCGAACAGGTAAACCATTTCATTAATTAGTGTATCATTTCATTGAAGGATTGCACCCTTCTAAAGCATCAGATCAAAATAGTTCATTCTTCTGAAGCATCAGCTCAAAACGCTGCATGTATGCATATAACTGGAGGATCAAAATACAGAAAAATTTAATGCGTTTTTATTTTCCCTTCGAATTAAATTTTAGTCAAATAAATTTTGTTCAAAAAGATAGATCTCATCAATCGTTTGACAAATTCACATCCAAATCTGAAGCCGAAGCCGAAGCCGAAGCCGAAGCCGAGCGACGACGATGGTGCGAGTCATCTCTTATTTCTTGCCTCAGTTACCAAGTGGAATAAGTGTTTTTTAATATAAACACTTGAAAGTCACATTCTCCCACCAATGTGGTAGAAATATTAGACTTTCTATTTTAGAGTACACTTTCCATTTTAGTGTTTTCTTCTCTATTTTTCCTTCCACTTGGATTCCTCCATTTTCCATTCACACTTTCCATATACTTTGAACCCAACAATCTCCCACATGAATGGGGAATGACTATTTTTCATAAAATTTTATGAATAAGTATGTGATTATCAAGCAAAGACTGATTGCATCTGGATAAGTGGGTTTTCCTTTGAACTTTTCGTAGTGAGCATGCATCAGATGCACTCGGTCAATCGGTAGATTTGATATCCTTGAACCATCGATATTTAATGTACACCTAGATAACACATGTCACACAACCATCCTTTTACCATTTATGGTTCTCACGGTTTTGTTATTTTCAGCCATGAACACGTCCCGATTTTATGAGAGATTAGAGAATAGACCTTTACTAACATTCTCCTTGAAGTGGCTTCCACTTCTCCCTCATATAGGTGATTTCTAAATGTTCAATCTTATAGATTAAACTATTTGGTCAAATCTGCCAAATTTAGATAATCATTAAAAGACTTTTCACTTTAAGTCTTATCCTTGTTTACTAACCATTGTCTACATCATGAGAATGAGTTGAGTATATTGAAAATGATGAACCTGTCAGTCATAACTTTGTTTGATCTCCTTGAACCTAGATCTTGGAATCTCCAGTCTTCTAGGTAGAGTTACCGCCTTGCTGACTTGTCCTAGTCCTTAAACCCATTCCCTTAGATGTCCTTTCTACTCATTCTCTAGATAGACCTTTCGTAAGTAGATCTGACACATTATCCTTTGACTTTATATAGTTAACAGTGATAATTCCACTAGAGAGAAGTTCCCTAACAATACTATGTCTTCGTCGTATGTGATGATATTTACCATTATACATCATACTCCCAACCCTACCTAGTGCTGCTTGGCTATCACAGTGTATACATATTGTGCCACTGGTTTAGGCCAATAAGGAATATCTTCCAACAAATTCTGAAGCCATTTTGCTTCTTTACCGGCTTTATCCAATGCGATAAATTCAGATTCCATTGTAGAGTGAGCAATACAAGTCTGTTTAGATGATTTTCAAGAGATTGCTCCTCCACCGATAATAAATACATATCCACTTGTGAATTTTACTTCATTTGATTTAGTGATCCAATTTACATCAATATATACTTTGAGTACCGCAGGATATTTATTATAATGTGAAGCATAGTCTTGAGTGTATTTAAGATATCCCAAAACTCTTTTCAGTGCCATCCAATGAGTTTTGTTGGGATTAATCATGTACCGACTCAATTTACTAATAATGCATGCTATGTCTGGTCGTGTGCAGTTCATTATATACATTAAACATCCCAATACTCTTGCGTACTCCAATTGTGAGTCACTTTCACCTTCATTCTTTCGAAGTGCAAAGCTCATATCCAATGGAGTCTTGGCAATACTGAATTCCATAGACTTGAATTTTGCAAGTACATTTTTGATATAATGAGACGGTGACAATTCCAAACCTTGTGGAGTTCTATGGATTCTTATTCCTAAAATCACAATTGCAACTGCAAGATCTTTCATATAGAACTTGCTCTCGAGCATTCGTTTCATTGCATTTATATCTGAAATGTCTATATTGATGATCAACATACCATCCACATATAAACACACAATGACTTGGTGATTTGGAGTGTCTTTAATATTAACACATTTATCACATTCATTTATCTTGAATCCGTTTGCCAACATAGTTTGGTCAAACTTTGTATACTTGCTTAGGTGTTTGTTTTAGTCCATAAAGTGACTTAACAAGTTTAAAGACCATATTTTCTTTTCCTGGAACCACAAAACCCTCAGCGTATTCCATGTAAATTTGTTCCTCTAATTCTCCATTTAGAAATGTGGTTTTCACATCCATTTGATGGATTTAAAGACCATATACCGCCGCTAAGGCAAATAACATTTGAATCATCGTTATCCTTGTTATCGGCGAGTATGTATAAATGTAATCAATGCCTTCTTTTTGTTTGAAGCCTTTTACTACAAGTCTTACCTTGTGTTTGTTAATAGTACCATCCACTTTTATTTTCCTTTTGAAGATCCATTTAGAACCTAAAGGTTTATTTCTTGGAGGAAGATCAACTAATTCCCATGTATGGTTGCTTAAGATTGAATCAATCTCACTATTGACTGCCTCTTTCCAAAAGGATGAGTCCAAACACGACATTGCTTCTTTAAATGTTTAAGGCTCATTTTCTAAGATAAATGTTACAAAATCCAAATCAAACGAAGTTGACGTTCTTTGATGTGTACTAAGTCTTGGATTTTCTTCATTATGTACATTCTCACTTGGTTCATCTTGAGGTCGTTTAGACCACCTACTAGACTGTTCATGTCTAGTTTTATATGGATAAATGTTTTCAAAGAATTCAGCATTATCTGATTCAATTACCATATTTTTATTAATATCTAGAGGTTTGGATTTATGAACCAAAAACCGACATTCTTTACTACTTTTAGCATATCCTATGAACACATAACCCACTGTTTTAGGTCCTATCTTAATTCTTTTAGGCATAGGAACTTGTACCTTTGCTAGACATCCCCACACTTTGAAATATTTCAAGTTGAGTTTCCTTTCTTTCCATTTTTCATAAGGAATTAATTGTGTCTTACTATGGAGAACCCTATTGAGTATACGGTTGGCTATAAGGATAGCCTCCCCCCACAAGTTTTGCGGTAAACCTGAACTTATAAGTAAGACATTTATCATTTACTTCAAAGTTTGATTTTTTCTTTCCGCAATTCCATTAGATTGAGGTGAATACTGGGCCATAGTTTGATGGATAATTCCATTCTCTACACATATCCTGGCAAAGGGAGATTCATATTCTCCGCCCTTATCATTTCTTATTATTTTGATCTTTTTCTCTAACTGATTTCAACTTCAATTTTGTATTGCCTAAACGTATCTATTGCTTCATCCTTACTATTTAACAACAAGACATAATAATACCTAGTGCAATTGTAAATAAAAGTTATAAAATATCTTTTTCCACCACGTGATGGTATTGACTTCATATCACAAATGTTAGTGTGTATTAAGTCTAAGGGATTGGAATTCCTTTCAACAAACTTATAAGGATGCTTTGCATACTTTGATTCTACACATATTTGGCACTTAGATTTATTGCGCTCAAAGTTTGGTAAAACTTCTAAGTTAATCAGTTTTTGTAATGTTTTGTAATTAATATAGCCTAAACGTTCATGCTACAAATCATAAGACTCAAGCAAGTAAGAAGAAATTGAACTTTTATTGATTTCAACATTCATTATATTCATCTTATTAAGACCCTCGGCGAGATAGACTTTTCCTACATACACTTCTCTTTTGCTAATTATAATTTTTCTAGAAACGGTTACACATTTGAATCCGTTATTGTCTGAAAGTGAAAAAGAAATCAAGTTCCTACGTAACTCTGGAACATACAAGACATTGTTAAGTGTCAAGACCTTTGTTGAAGTCATTTTCAAGCACACTTTTCCTATTCCTTCTACCTTAGCAGTAGCAGAGTTAGCCATGCAGATCATTTCTTCTACTTGAGCCAAAGCGAATGACGAAAAGAACTCTTTGTTGGCACAAACATGGTGGGTGGCACTAGAATCCATCCACTATTCACAAGGATTCTCCACCAAGTTGCATTCTGAAAGCATAACACACAGATCATCACATTGTTTTTTAGACTCAATCATATTTTCTTGGTCCTTTTTTTTGCCTTTCTTAGGGGCACAACAATTCGTGGATTTATGGCCAATCTTGGCACAGTTGAAGCACTTTCCCTTGAATTTTTTCTTGGGTTAATTACTTCCATGTTCAACTTTCTTCCTTTTCTTAGAATTGGTTTGGTCATCTTCTATAATATGTGCTCCATTAATTATAAAATTCTCTTTCAACCTTCTCTCAGAAACTTCATTATCCCCTTCAATACGTAGTCGGACAATAAGATCTTCGCCAGTCATCTCCTTGCATTTGTGCTTCAAGTAGTTTTTGAAGTCTTTCCACATAGGTGGTATCTTCTCAGTTATCGCTGCTACTTGAAATGCATCACTCACAATCAAACCTATAAAACAGTTTATGTGAGTAATAAGAAAAGTTTTAATTTGTCCAACTAAGGTATTTTTCAAAGATATACCTTCCGCTAGGAGATCGTGGATGATTACTTGGAATTTCTGCACTTGAGAGACAATCGATTTGCTATCTATCATTTAAAGTACAGGAACCTTGCAATGAGGAATTTCTTAATTCCCGCATCCTCTGTCTTGTATTTTCGTTCTAGTGCCCCCCATAATTCCTTCGATGTCTTAGTACCACTATAAATATTATAGAGGCTGTCTTGGAGACCACTCAAGAAATAATTCCTGCAAAGGAAGTCCGAGTGTTTCCAAACCTCGATAATTATGAAACCCTCTTTGTCTGAGGTTCCCTCGGGCACCACAGGAGCATCCTCACTAGTGAACCTTTAAAGACATAGAGTGGTGAGGTAAAATAATATCTTTTGCTGCCATCTCTTAAAGTCAATGCCCGCAAACTTTTCAGGCTTCTCCTCAGGTGCCATAGATTGCGGAGCATTTGCTCAACTTGTTGAGGCAATACTAGTTGCCCCCACAGTTGTAGCCATATCTTGCATTTGAATTTCGTTTGTTATTTTTCCTGTCACCACAAGACAGTACCTTTAGTATAATGAAATACTTATTAAAAAGTTGAAACAACTTTAAACACTTCTTATTTCTATTTAACGATGAAGTTTTTATGAATTCCATATGCCAATTGAGTGATCTTTATCTTGTGATGAAGATTTTATGTCTTCTAATCACTAGTTAAGTTCAAATGGAGTAGAAAGCTTAAAGCTTTAATCTAAAAAAATAAGCAATACAGATTTTGAGGTTATTCCTTAAGATTGATATCTTGTATATATTCGGGTACAAGAATCTGCATACATGTAACACAAACTTCAATTCTAGTTCAATTCTAATACAAGAACACTTATAAAGTTACCTAACGCCTTCAACACTAGATTATGAATAATCTATCTAAGAAGTGTGTTAATTTTCAAAAAAAGAGATATGATAGAATTTTGAAGGCCAAGTCCCCCGACTTAACATAGTGTCCTTAAGGAATAATTTCCTCAGTGTACCCGAGGTTATGGAATCTTCCTCCCAGGATAAAATAGCCTTCAATCCAAACAATAGCGGTACTTTAAATTGTTGGATTCAATGAACTCACTTAACAGTTTGATTGATCACACAAAATATTTTTTGGAGACAAGAAGAGATTTTGTATTTTAGAAAATTCGTGTCTAAACCTATGGATGAAAGCAGGTTTATATTGTCTTCATATGCCTCTTCTGAAAAGTGGCAATGGTTCACTTAAAAGGTGTGACCATATTTTTCGAACAGGCAACCCATTTCATTAATCAGTGTGTCATTTCGTTGTAGGATTGCATCCTTCTGAAACATCAGTTCGAAATAGTGCATCCTTCTGAAGCATGCATGCATATAACTGGAGGATCGAAACATAGAAAAATTTACTGCATTTTTTTTCCTTCGGATTAAATTTTTGTCAAATAAATTTTGTCCAAAAAGATTGATCTCATCGATCGATCATTTTTCAAATCCAAATCCGAGCCGAGAGAGCGATGACAACGACGGTGCGAGGCATCTCTTATTTCTTGCCTCACTTACCATGTGGAATAAGTGTTTCTTAATATAAACATTGAAAGTCACATTCTCTCAAATAGTAGACTTTCCATTTTAGAGTACACTTTCCATTTTAGTGTTTTCTTCTCAATTTTTCCTTCCACTTGAGTTCCTCCATTTTTCATTCACTCTTTTCATATATTTTGAACCCAACACCATTATAACTGAATCTAAAAGTGATGGCTCTAGCTTCAAAACAAAAAAGACTGCTACTGTAAGTCAGTTTAACAAAGCGGTCTTATTTTTCATGATTACAAAAATAACCTGTTATGGCATATTGTTTGCCTTTTTTTTTTTTTTTTTGTACTTTTCTAGTTTCACTAATTACATTAAATGGAGGTCTTCTTTATTAGTGTTGACCGGTCTGTCAAAATTAATTATATATATACTAGCCAAATATACATATAAGAATACACATATTATTTATATTTATAATTATATGTATGTTTATGCTTAATATACAATAGATATACATTCGCCTGCTATTATATCTTTATCTTTCTTAAGTTAATTGAGTAATAATTAGTGTATAGAAGTGTAAAGTTTTTGAAAAATTACAGACTATAGTACTTTTAAAAGATCTTACCAACTCTCACTTATACACTACAATTTTATGTTTTTGGATTATCAAGAAGGTATTATACACTTAAAATAATCTTCAGTCCTTTTTCTTTGTTGTTGTTGGTTCAAAACAAATATTGTTGGCGATGCGTTCTATCGATATGAAAGTTTGATGGGTATCAAGATACACTTTACATCAGAAGAGGTGTCCAGTTTTTCAAAGATTTTGAAGTCTATGGTACTGTGGAATTTCATATTTGGCAACGCAAAAGTCATACTTCAAAATTGCAATATCTATGCTAGAAGACATGATGATTTTCAAAATGAAGTGACAATAACTGCCCAAGGAATTAATAGAATAGAACAATGAAGATACTGCTATTGTCCTTCAAGGTTGCACGAATAAATGTCGCACAAGATTTGCGCGAGCGTGAACCAAAGGTAATATTAATTAAATTGTATTATCATCCATAAAAAAAGTTTAAAATGGTTAAAGAGATCAAGCACACATGAATTCATTTGCATGACGAATGACTTCATTTCTCACCAAACCAGCTCATTTGTAAAATGCATGATGGAAAATATTGAAACACTCAGAAGCTTCCAAATTTTTTTGTGTGAAAATGCTATTATTTTTTTCTTTTCTCACTGATTTAATAAATATATCTATTGTTAGGGAATGTGAAGTTTTGATGATGGACATGTGAATGAAACATATTGTGTAGGCTGTTCCATACAAGTGATGAAAGAGAAGTTACTGGTTCTTACATATTGAAGTGATGCAAGGATGACAATGCATTAAGACAAAAATGGATAAGCAAGGAAGCTCAGAATTGTTTCAAATGCTACGATTAAGGAGAAGATAAATATAGTATCTAGAAGTGGAATTGATCAAGGAGTTCTACAAGATGAAGGGATAAAGGAGAAGAGTCCTATTTAGTTAAGGAGAGAGAAACAACAACAATGAAGAGTGAAACTACCTGGGAGTCCTATTGAAGATAGAAGAGTACATCAACTAAATGACTCAATAAGGAGTTGGC
>JAPEIP010000003.1:2563286-2603751 GCA_026120095.1 Capsicum chinense
AAGGAGAGAGAAACAACAACAATGAAGAGTGAAACTACCTGGGAGTCCTATTGAAGATAGAAGAGTACATCAACTAAATGACTCAATAAGGAGTTGGCTTAAATAGCACAAAATTCATTCAAGTGATTCACTCATGCACTTAAAAGATAGTCAATAATCAACAAAATAGTTCCCTCACTTGAAGAAGAACCTGGTTCCTAACTTAGCAAGTCATAGACTTTGTAATAGGTACGTTCTTTAAGTTGTAATGAGTTTTTATTCTATTCTCAGTGAAGTATAAACCGAGTTAGGAGTTGTGTCTTCAAGTTAGGAAACTCGAAGACTTGGGAACACTTATTTTGGGAAGATTTGTGTTTTTTGTAGAAATAGGAGTTAGAAGTTTTAATTCCTAGTTTACAAGAAGTCTTGTAATTTGTTGATTGTTGAGGATCAAGTGAAATAATGAAGTTGGGGTTAAATCCTGTAGAGGTAAAGGTCGTATTTTTTTATATCTTTCTTGAGCCGGGTATTTTTCACGTAAAAATACTGTGTTCAAGTTTTTCTTCTGTGAACCACGTTAGCTTACTTGTTCCACAGATAGGCAACCAGTAGAGTATAATATTAAAACCAGTAAGGCACACACCCTAACATCTGTGAAAATAGACACTTAACATTTTTCAATAGAAAAATAGTGATTTTTAATAGTGGTTATTTGCAGAAGTTTAGTCATCCTTGAAAATACCATCTCAATATTTGAACTTATTTAGGATTACTATTTCAAGTGAAGTATTAATTTTTCACTCACATTTTAAAAAAACTTTTTTCCAAGTGAAATCTCATGTATAAACATTTCAACTTCTAAATATAGTTTTTTTCAATTTCAAATACTTGTTTCTTCAATTTCTTGTTGCACATGTAGGCAAGGTTCAATTGAATCCGCTTCACAAATTAAAAAAAAGTATATCACGTAATTAAGACAATACATAAATTATTGAATCCTCTTGACATATATGAGAGAGAATTAGATTCTATCTAGTCTATTATTAAAAGGAGTAAAAAAATGTTTTGAATCACATGTTCCCTACATGTGATATATACTCCTTATATAAATTCTTGATTTTGCCAATGCAAAAGCCTACTTAATTATTTAATGATATTATGTCTCAATAGGTACGAGTGTACCTCGGAAGGCCTTGGAAGAACCACTCTCGAACTATTATCATGTCAAGTTATCTAGATGAGTTTATTGATCCAGAAGGTTGGATTGAATGGAATGAAAATAAAGAAGAAACATATTTTGGTGAATACAATAATAGAGGGCCAGGACCAAATGTAAGTGGAAGAGTGAATTGGGCAAGAATACTTTCATCAGAGTTAGATGTTTCTAGTTTTACTTTTCGAAATTTTCTCAATGGACATGAATGGATCCCTACTGAAATCCCAAATGTACTTGATCTACTTTATAATATTGTTATAAATATTAGAGTATTTGTATTTATAAAATAAAGGGAATACATTGGAAATTTCTTAAGCTACAGAAAGGGCGGGGTACATAGCTAGTTGTGTACTTAAATATTTTTATTCCAAACAAAAATAATTTGTAGTGCAGCAAAATTAATTCCAAAACCTCGAGTTGCCACTTGAATTACATGTTCAATATAGATGAGATCTGATAATCATTCACTAGATCACTGATTAGGTATTTGTGGACAAATTTTATGTTATATATACACATTGATATTCAACTACTTGATAAAATAGTAAGTAACCTATGGAGAGGTGGTGTTAAAGTTGGATATTTACTAACAGAACTTGTGTTCATGGTTAATTCTAAGGGATAGTTTCAAAAATATACAATTTAACTTACATTGTAAAAATATAGCTAAACTTACATTGCAAATTTTTAATCCAACATAAAAGTTTTCTGATAAAAAATATTTTTTCAGTTATCAAATTGTTCAAAATCACATTCCTAGGTAATCTTTCTTCCGTTATTTCATTATTTTCTTACAATCGTGTTTAAAAAATTTAGTATACAAAATTATACCTCGGTATACAATAATATGCTAAACTTTGATTTTCTTTTACAACAATATTGAAAACTTAATGCACGATATTATACCTGTTAAATATTACTTGCTAAAAAGGCACATACTCTCTCTCGGTGCAGGTTAAGCTAACGGGTGCCATCCATGGGGAAGAGGGCATGTGTTCCATCACCCAAGGCAATCATGGCTCAGAAGATGCTCTGGTACGATGGAGAAAAGGTAGAAAAACTATCTAGAGGAATAGAAGGCAAATTGGGGGTTATTGGAGTTACCCAACCAATGGAACAGTGCCAATAGGCAAAAAGTAGTGTAATATTCAACTTAGCGCAGAGGAGGCATCATCCTCAGGGACAAGTAATGAACTAGATACAATGGGATTCTCTGATGACCGAGGTTCTGAATTAGTAGGGAATTTGATTAAAATAAATTTAGTGTGAGGGGTGTCAGTCATTGATAAAGCCCAAGAAAAAGCTCGCGGCAAGCTAACTCGTGAATAATGAAATGTGATTATGCAAGAAATTCCTACTGTAACTTCCAATGGGATGAAGTCATGGTAAGATATTGTTGAAGAAGAGGAGAAAATAATTCACCTAAAGAAGGTATCAATTTGGGACTCTTTTGATATGTCTAAAGTGTCTAATATTGGGTTAAAATTAGAATATGTAGCTCCTTTGATTGATGAAAATATTGTGGAGCTAGATTGAACTTGTTGACATTAGTTTGGAAATTAATTATTGGAAGAACTCAATTGTTTATTATGTTATGGGTGCACATCCCCTATTTCTTGTAATGAAAGTTTTGTGGAGAGATTGTGAGCTAAACATAGAATTAAAAAGATTTCAATGTTACGAAATGGTATATTATTAGTTTTATTTGATGATGCATTAGGGTTGTGTCATAGGGTGGGCTCGAGGTTGGGGTTAGGGGTTGCATTTGAGGTGGGGTTAGGGTCGATTTTAGGTTTGAGTCGAGGTCAAGAGTGACGGGTAGTAGGGATAGATGGAATAATGGTGCTTCTAGGTTGTGAGTTGGGTTATGGAACATAGGAACGCTTTAAGCTAAGTTGATAAAGCGAGTGAAGATTCTTAGAAAGAAGAGGGTTAGTATAGCTTGTGTCTAGGAAACTAAATGGGTAGGCACTAAGGCGAGGGATATGGATGGATATACGTTATGGTACTCGGGTAGCATGAGACATAAAAATAGGATAGGTATCTTAGTAGATGATGAACTTAGCAAGCAGGTGGTAGAGGATAAAAGAGTCAGTGATCGATTGATATCTATTAAGTTAGTCATTGAAGGATCTACTGTAAACGTCATTAGTGCCTATGCTCCTCAAATAGGTTTGGATGAGGAGGAGAAGAAGGGATTTTAGGAGGTTTGAGATTAGGTAGTAAGGTGCATCCCAAGCACTAAGAAGCTTTCAGGAGATTTCAATAGGCATATTAGGTCTTTGTTGAGAGGTTATAATGATGTGCATGTCGTTTTTAGTTTTAGGGAGACGAATGAAGGTGAAGCTTCTTTTTAGGATTTTTCTAGGTTTTTTGGATTGTGGATAGCAAACACGAGCTTTCCTAAGAAGGAGGAGCAGCTTATTACTTTTTGTAGTTCAGAGAACAAGACTTAGATTGACTTTTTACTCATTAGGTAGGGTGATAGAGCACCATGTAAGGACTATAAAGTCATACCTAGAGAGAATATTTTGACTCAACACAGGTTGTTAGTGATGGACTTGGTAATCAATAAGGGCAAAAAGAAGAGGAGTATGGAGGCTCGGCCTAGGATTAAGTAGGGTAGCTTAAATTTGGCTAATGCTTAAGAGATGATGAAAAAGTTGAAGATTAGGGGGGATTGGGAGAGTAGAGGAGATGTGGATAGTATATGAGAGACGACTACCAGTTGCATTAGGGAGACTGCTACAGAGGTGTTGGGTGTCTCAAGAGGACAATCTGGTAAGCATCGAGGGAATTGGTGATGGAACAAAGAGGTTAAGAGGAAGGTGGATTCTAAGAAGGTAACTTATGCTAAGTTGGTTAAGAGCAAAGATAATATGGTGAGGCAGACGAATAAGGAGGAGTATAAGGTAGCTATAAGAGAGACTAAGTTAGTGGTTACGACAGCTAAGACAACAGCTTTTGAGAGCTTTTATGCGACTTTAGTGGAGAAAGATAGGGATAAGAAGTTGTATAGGCTTTCCAAGGCTAGGGAGTAGAGGGCTCATGACCATGACCAAGTAAATTGTTTTAATAAAGAGGATGGAATAGTGTTGGTTAAGGATGCCCTCATTAGGAAGAGATGACAGTCCTATTTTCATAAACTCTTAAACAATGAGAGTGAAAAACGTTTTGTGTTGAAGAAGTTGGAGAAGTACGATGAGTTTCACAATTATGGTTATTGTAGGCGTATTGAGGTGGAGGAGGTCAAGGGGGATTTCATAAGATGCTTCGGGAAAGGGCGATGGGGCCAGTTGAGATCCTAGTGGATTTTGGAAGATTATTAGTGGGGTAGGTTTAGAGTGATTGACAAGGTTGTTTAACATCATTTTTAGGTCGGCTAAGATGCCTGAAGCGTGAATATGGAGTACAATGATTCCATTATATAAGAATAAGGGAGACATCCAGAGTTAGAACAACTATAGTGGGATTAAGTTGTTGAGTCATATTATAAAGGTTTGGGAAAGAGTGGTAGAGTGGAGAATGAGAAGGATCATGACTATCTCTAAGAATCAGTTTGGTTTTATGCTAGGTCGGTCGACTACAGAGGCTATTCACCTTATGATGAGATTAGTGGAGTAGTTTTGAGAGAGGAATAAGGACCGTACGTGGTGTTTACTGATCTTGAGAAGGCTTATGATAGAGTTCCCAGAGAGATTTTTTAGAGGTGCTTGGAGGATATAAAGGTTCTCGTGGCATACGTTTGGTCAATTCAGGACAAATATAATGGCGTGAAAACTCATGTAAGGATGGTAGGTGGAGATTTGGATCACCTTAGTGATAGATGTTTTGACGCGTCGTATTCAATGGGGTACCTTGGTGTATGATTTTTTTAATGATTTGGTATTGATTGATGAGACTCGGGTAGGAGTTAGTGATAAGTTAGATATTTGGAGACAGAACCTTGAGTCTAAAGGATTTCGTTTAAGTAGGACCAAGATAGAGTACTTGGAGTGTAAGTTTAGCGATGTATTGCAGGAGGCTGACGTGGCTGTGAAGCTGGACTCTCAGGATATTTAGAAGAAGGAGAGTTTCAAGTATCTGAGGTCTCTAATTCAAGGCAATGGGATATTGATGAGGATGTCATACATCATATTAGGGCAGAATAGTTGAAATAGAGGCTCTCTTCAGAAGTTTTATGTGATAAGAAGGTACCCCCAAAGCTTAAAGGTAAGTTCTACAAAGTGGTAGTACGATTGACTATTTTGTATAGAGAAGAGTGTTAACCAGTTAAGAACTCCTACATCTTAAAGTTAAAGGTGGCGGAGATGAGAATATTGTGATGGATCTGTGGTCATACCAAAAAATATAGGGTGAGGAATAAGATTGTTAGAGAGAAGGTGGGAGTGGCTTCGATAGAGGACAAGATATGAGAAGTGAGGTTACATTGGTTCAGGCATGTGATGAGGAAGAGTTACGATGCTCCAGTGTAGAGATATGAGACACTGTCTATGGAGGATTTTAGGTGGGGTAGAAGTAGGCCAAAAAAATATTTGAGGGAGGTGATTAGGCAAGATATAGAATAGTTATATCTTATAAAGTACATGAACCTTCATAGGAAGGTATGAAGGATGTGGATTAGGGTAGAGGGTTAGGGGGTAGGAGTGTGTTGGTAATAGTAGGGCGCATTCTTTATTTGTTTTTGAATTTTCTTGTTCGTGGGTAGAGTGTTGTCTATGGTTGCGGATATATAGGTTTTAGTAGTATCTTGTGGCTCTAGTATTCTCTTGTGGCTAGCGTTGTTAGTTTATTTTACCTGTAGAAGTTTATATATATTTACGTTTTGTCTTTGCTATATTGTTATTGGTTCTATGTCGGGGGTCTATCAAAAATAGCCTTTCTACTTCATCCGAGGTAGTAGTATGGTCTGCATACATTCTACCCTCACTAGACCCCCCATAGTGGGAAAACACTATATGTTGTTGTTGTTGATTTGATGATGTAGAGGGCAAGGATGTTATTATAGAAAGAAGGTATTGACCATTTTGATAATAAACCATTCATTATGAAGGCTTGGTGTCCAGATATGGAATTTATGAGGGAGGAGATACTAACTGTCCCTATTTGGGTGAAATTTACTGGATTAGACTTCAAGTATTAAAGACCAAGAGGTTTGAGTAAGATAGGGAGCTTAGTGGGTAAACCACTCATGGTTGATCAATCTATTGAAAAGAAGCGTGGTCTTAATTTTGCGAGATTATTGGTAGACATGGTTATGGATTTTGCTTTACCTGATGTGGTCATCTTTAGGAATAAAAAAGGTCAGCTGGTGAGGCAAAAGGTCCAATATGATTGAAAGCCAACTTTATGCAAACATTATAGTAAATATGGTCATTTAGAGGACAATTATAAAAAGAAGCTGCCTACTAAAAAAGTGGTGCTAGATGTATAGGGTTAAGTTGATGTTAAGCAAGGTCCTAAGCCTCAACAATAAGGCAAAAAGGTAGTTGAAATGACTGAGGATGACAAGTTTCATACTATGACTGAGAGGGTCCAAACTGAGACTAAGACAATAAATGTTCAACTTGAGAAAATTCTAGGGAAATCTACAACTATATGAGCTCTTTGATAACTCTTTAAAATCGATGTAGAGTGCTATAGGTAACTGTTGAAAGGGTTGAAAGATTAAATTTATTTAAAGTTCTAAAATAAGTTAAACATGGATTTATAGCAGAGTTATTTTCAATTAGGAAAGAACCACCTATTCCTCTATAAGGAATGGTTAATCTCATTGTTGGAATGTAACGGGGCTTAATTGAAACATCCTTAAAATAGGACCCTTGAAAATATTTTGTTGGTTTTGAACCTCTTTTGCTTGATATGACTAAAGAGAGTCATTTGTACCCCTTGGATACGAGTCGTAGGGTGGCTAGGTGACTTACTCATACCCTAGTCAGTATGGGAGGATTATACTACCCAAGGTACGAGCCATATGGATGAGTCGTATGGGAGCTTACGAGTGGTATAGGATAAGTTGTATGGTGCATGTTTACGTTGTTTAGTGTAACTTGTCCACCATACGATTAGAGGATACGATTGAGGTTACCACTCGTACTCGTAGGTACGAGTTAGGGTGGGTAAGTCATATATAAACCAGTAAGTAAGGTCTTGGTAAGGTTAGGTATGAGTTGGAGTACGAGTTCGGGTGTCACTCATACCCTTGCAGACAAATGGTAAGGTGAGTCGTACTAATGGACGTGAATTGTTTTAATTTTTAAGTCAAGGGTATTTTGAACATTTACTACTCATAAAACCTTATGTCCTCATGTTACATAACCCTATATGGCCTTCCATAACACTTATTAAAGGATCATAACACATCAAATACTCTCTCAAACACTCTCTTAGGAGATTGCAGGCTAAGGTTTCTTCATATGTTCTTCAAAGGGCTCAAAGGCCAGATTTCTTTAGTGAATCTTCGTGTATAAGGAATGTGTTCCTTATGTCATTGTTATTTAAAAGTAAATGCATGTGTATTGTGTTTTAAACATTGGTTTATGAATCTATATTAGTAGATTTGGAAATATTGTTGAGGATCTTTATGCATATGATTTGGTATTGGTTTAAACTATGCTTTTACGTGTTTTTGGTAATGGTTTGAATATGTGGTTAGTTATTGGTTATTGTTTCACAAAAAGGGTCTTGAGTAACCCTAATTATAGCAGTTTATACATTGGGTTTGGTCTTGGTAAAGGTATGCCCTTAATATTTTTGATAAAATGCTGCAAAAAAATGTTTTTACTCTATTGTTGAACATGCATTGGAAACTTTGCATGGTTTGGTTTGGTAATGGAACTTTAAATGGTTTTGGATGATTTTACATGGTTTTAATAGTTTAAATAATACAAATGCTATAAATATTTGGCATGGTTTAAAGGGTAAAGGTTTTAGTGGTCATGATTGGTCTATTTTAAAAACCTTACGGGATACATGGAAATACCCAAAGTGAATGCATTAATGAAATTGGTTTAAATTGTTTGGAAAGGTAATAGGCTAAATGGTAATGCTTTTGGAGAACATGAAAGTCTTCCATATAGTTTAATATGGTATATGGAAAGGGCACTTTAAAGTCCCCTTAACCTAAATGGTTTGACAATGGATATTACTTGCAAGTAAGGGGTGGTATGACGATACAACAAATATTGGCCTTGGTTAATAAATGGTAAATAGATTTTTTGGACATGTTTTTTAATTGGGCATTATGGTAGGGGTGTGTATCTAAGCCGTGGAAGGTGGCGGTCCTGAGGGACTAAAACCGAAAACTCATATTTACCAATATGAGTGGTTTTCGATGACCACATGCGAGTGTCATGTTTTAGATTGGATAGATGTACTAGTCATCCCAGGTAATATTCCCTGGTTATGCCGCGACATGCAACTGGGCCCTTTCAGTAGGGGGAGATGAACCTATATACCCGTAGGTGGTTTGGATGACAAAACTACACAACCTAGGTATAAAGGTTTTAAATGCATGCTACACCCGTTTCCTTTTCACGAAACTTATATATGTATGGTTGTATGCATTATGAATGGTTTTACTTGGTCTTATAACTGATATTACTTTATCCTTATCCTGAGTACATACTAGTGTTCAGCCATTAACCCATCTACTGACGACTATATACCCACTATATGTAGAACTAGCTATTCTACTCTTTTTACTTAGTAATAAGATTTGGGTACAGTCGATGTTGGATTGAAGTGGTGATTTTCCATAGTTTGGAAGGCATCTATTTCATGTAATGGTTTACCTTACGTAATTCTTGTCTTTCATAGACTTTGGTTTTTGGCTATAATCGGGGGTATGTCTCGACTAGTTACTCTTTGGTTAGTCTAGAGGCTTTGTATGGACTATTGTGGAATTAGGTATGGTATATATTGTTTATGTTATTTAAATATATATTGGTTTATCTTTAGGGTATTGGGTTTTGGCTTCCGCAATCATTTGGTTGCTTATTGGGTGGTTAGACTTGTTTGGGTTGATATCGATTATAGGTTTATCCTAGAGTTACCACATGATTGGTCACACTATCTTATTATATGTTTGGAATTCAACCGACTTAAGGTATGCATTTGGTGGTTGGGTTGGGTAATGAGGGTGGTTTCCAGTCTTAGTTGGACTTGGAATTGTCAATTACGACAAGGACCGGGTTCAGATCCTGTTATATTGGTATCAGAAATTCAGGTTTTGGTATCATTGGGTGTCCATAAAGCCATGTAAAGTAGAGTATTGCTTATGGGTGTATTATGCACCATACTTATAATCAGGAGGCTATGAGGTATTTATGAATGTTTCACTTTCTTGGTTATTAAACTTTCAATCTTTGGAGTCTAAGGTCTTGACCTCTTCTCTAAATCTTCCATGGTTCACTCTTCGGATCGTGTGTTCTCAAAGATCAAAAGGTTATTGGAAAATCACTTGTCGCACTCAATGACAACATGGATGGATCTATTCCAACTCATGAGGCATAGACTTGGTCAAGGGTCACAGCTTCTGATTTTTCTTGTAGAGTCCCACCAGTCTCTACTGACCCCTTCCTTGGAGGAGGAACTCATTCTTAGTTATCTCAAAGAGAGGTTACCAATGTTATGTTTTGATATTCTATTAATCTATGGACCCAGATAGTTAAACTCTATCATGCAAGTCTTGTTCTATTTGTACGAGAAGAAATAAGGTGAGGTTGGAAATAGGTAAGGTAAGAGGGTCTCAGTTCTCTAAACTAAGGGGTGGTACCAAAAGGTTGCGACTTGGTATTTTGGTATTGGTTAGGATCATCTCAATGCTCTTACCATCCCTCAAAATTTTAAGGCATCTATTGAATCCGACACTGGTGTATTGAAAACTCTTTTCTTTGTGGTGTGTAAGAGTTATTTAATTCATGGTTCTCTCTCTCTTGTGACCCCATTTGTGGTTATGTATTTTGGTTATGGTTCAAGGTTATTTCAGTCTCTTTTCTTCTTCTAATTCTACCTCAATAGGTGACTCTAAAATTTCCAAAAGAGTCTATGGGTGTATGTGGTATCTACTAGTACCAAAGAGGTATTGGTGGATTCATTTGACTTGAATGTGGTGGATCTCGATGTCATTTAGGGAAATGGATTGGTTGTACTTGTGCTACTTATTATTAGATCTTTCAAAATCCGTAAGGATTGTCTTTAGTCTTCATAGTAAGTAGGTTGCGAATTAGGAGAATGGTTTTTTTCCCTAGCTATGAAGCAAAAGGTTATATCATGTCCTAGAGCTCAGAGACTGGTCTCCATAAAGGGGTGTCTTAATTACTTAGTCTGGGTTAAAGATCCTAACTTAAAATGTCCTTCTTTTGTTTGGTTTTGGTGATGAATTAATATTTTAAGGTCTTCCTTGACGACTCTCATGGTGCCTTTCTAATGGGGAGGTTGGTTTAGGATTGGCCTTATTTTGGACATTTGTCGTATTTCTATTTCATCCTTATAGAATAGTTCCTATACAGTTAAAAGAGCTTAAGGAGGTACTAAGGGATTTCTTATATGGATATTTCATCAGTCTTATTATTTTTTATGGAATGTTTTCACTCTTGAATGTATAAGGGGAATGGTATGATGGGAATGGATAGGTTATCGGTTGATGACTAAGGAAGTTAGGGTGTCCTCCTTGTAGGGTGGACTATGCTTATGCATATTCTATAAGGGTACCTTGTTAGTAGTACATAGTGGTTGGTAGATCCTAGGATTTAATCCAGATGCTCGATCTTCGTAAAAGGGGTATAATAGCACGGGTTAGCAATACGGAATTTGCAGAGGTAAAATGGTAGAGCGGATGACGTTGACAACTTGAAGAATACAATAGTTGAAAGGTTTTGACTAAGACCAGGGATTTAGGTTGATCGAATATGGATTGAGGGTTTGGTCATTCGACAAGTTAGATCATGGAGCTTGCTTTTATCTTGGTCCCTATGCTAGTTTTTTTACTATTGGCATGAAATAAATTTCTAAATTAATGGTTTTGAAAATGGGGTTTTGGTACAATTGGAGTGGTTCGACATGATTACTTATTTAATTTATTTTCCATGGATTATGATACATTATTCTTGTTTTATAAATATTTTGAACATTGTAGGAGACAAGGAAATGACAAATGGATTTCGAGGTACTATGGATTCCCCAATTACATAGGTTTAGTTTTAGGAATTATATATCCTCAAACTATGTGTGAAATTTTCAATGAAGATGATTTTGTCATATGGTTTGACTATTCTTAAATATTTGCATTGCTTAAAGGGTTAAGGGAATATGAATTCATTTTTATTGGATTCAAATGATTTTTAAAGGGCCTTAGTGGCCTTAGTTTGATTTTTAATAGTTTTATTTTAATTGGAAACCTTGGAGTCAATTTGGTCTAAATGTTCTTTACATGTCTTTGCTAAGCTCTAGGTGACCTTTGGGGTGGATGAGATTCTGGTATAGGAAAACCAAGTTTCATTAGTGCACATTCTTCGTGATACCCACTAGGTTAGAGTGTTGTACTTGTAGGTGTAATGGAGTGAAGGTTGATGGTTAGTATTAAATTTCTTCTAGCGGTTGACCTTAAGGGAAGGTCGGGTTGTATATTCTAATAATTCTCTCCTACCTTGGCTAAGAAAGTACTTTACCAGTGTTGTGTGCATTCTATTGCGACTTACGCCTAAGGTTCGTGTTTCATATTCACCTTGTTCCCTTAATAGGGGTTTTGACTCTACATTACAATACTTGTGGTACAGGTGGTTATGTTTTTTTTGCTATACAGTCTGAGGACTTCTTTCATGGTATGGTTTGGTCGGGATGTTTCTTTCTTTATGGTTTAGGTGGTTGTTATAAAGTACTTCATCCCTATGGTGTCGTTTCTTATTATGAGGTCTTTCCTTGGGAGGCATGGATAGTTCTTATAGTTAAGGTTTCTTAAATGCCTCTTTTTATTCTAGGGTGGTAGTGGTTAGAAAAGTGTGGTGATATGTTGAAACATGGAATGTAAAAGTCCCTAAGTGGGGGAGAGTCTCGAGTGACTACTAGAGTTAAGGTTTGAAGGTGAGGTAAGATTATTGTCATAAGAAATAAATAGGAAAGGAATAGATGTTTGAAAACCTTTGTGGAGGTTATAGAGGGTGCTAGTTATTTTGATGGATAGTCATACCTATGGTATGTAAGCGATAGGATTGGATATTATAGTTGGAAGAGGTGCCCATAGTTGCACTGGGTTTGGTAAGGCTTGGTTTTATGAACTGTTGTCATGGATTAGTAGTTTCATGGTTTTGGTTATTCAATCATAAGTTGGGGTTTTTGGGTTATAATGGTTGGATATGTGTTTGTCCATTTGTTTTACTAATAGTTTCTGTATTATAAAGGTGATGGAAGTGGAGTAGTGTTTCGGGATAAATGTAAGGAGTAGAGCCCGGTGGCTTAAATCAAATTCCTTTAGATTTGGATAGGCTTTAACATGAAATTGGTGGTGTATAATTAGACTCAAGCTCTCGTAGTGATGTGTCTCGATAATTTCTAAGTTGTATTGGATTTTCTCTTTAGCTTAAGTTCCATTTATTCGGCATCCTATATGTTTGTGTTGGGTAAGGTGTGATTGGTTCCTTTGGGTGCTATTGGTATCTCAAATTCCTTGTTCTCTAGAGACAATCTTGGATAGGTAGGTTCACTAGTTGCAAATAAAAAGAGTGGCTTCGGTAAGGGTTCCATGGTGGAACTAAAAGTCTGAGGAAGCCATTTGGGATGCGGAAGAGGACATGGAGTCCAAGGATCCCCGTTGGTTCCTTGTTTTGGAAAATTTATGCATAAGGTGTGCCTGTTTTTAAACTTTGTTAAAGGAAATAAATGGTTTCTCTTGCATCATTGTTTTCTAAATTAGTTAAAGGTCAAAATAAAGGTGCCAGGTGTAAATAGTTCTTGGGGTATGTGGTAGTCTTCTCATCTTGGTTTGTGCTTATGTCCTCTATCTTGGTTGGAGGAAAGTTTGATATGTGTTAACGTGTTACCTCTTGCTTATCCTGACCTTTACCTATCATTTGAGAATGAATGTTCTTATTGGGGGAGACTGAAACATCCCAAAAATAGGACCCTTGAAAAATTTTGTTGGTTATGAACCTCTTTGGCTTGATACGACTCAAGGGAGTCACTCTTACCCCTTGGATATGAGTCATAGGGTTTCTAGGTGACTCACTCATACCCTAGGCAGTATGGGAGGCTTAGCTGCTGCCCAAGATATGACTCATACAGGTAAGAGGTATTTGGGAGCTTACGAGTGGTATAGGATAAGTCGTATGAGGCATGTTTCAGTTGTCTAGTGTAATCTATCCACCATATGGTTAGGGGATTTGATTGAGGTTACCACTCATACCCTTAGGTATGAGTAAGGGAGGGTAATTATTATAGAAACTAGTAGTTAAGGTTTTGTCAAGGTTGGGTACGAGTTGGGGTACGAGTTGGGATGTCACTCATACCTTTGAATATGAATGGTAAGGTGAGTTGTATCCCTGCACGTGAATTGTTTTAATTTTTAAGTCATGGGTAGATTGGACATTTACTACTCCTAAAACCATATGTCCTTATATTATATAACCCTATATGGCCTTCCATAACACTTATTAAAGGATTACAACATATCAAATACTCTCTCAAATACTCTCTTAGGAGATTGGAGGCTAGGGTTTCTTCATAGGTTCTTCAAAGGGCTCAAAGGCCAAGATTTCTTCAGTCAATCTTCATGTATAAGGCATGTACTCCTTCCCTCATTGTTATTTCAAAATAAAGGCATGTGTATTGTGTTTTAAATGTTGGTTTATAAATCTATAATGGTAGATTTTGAAATATTGTTGAGGGTCGTTAAGAATATGGTTTGGTATTGGTTTAAACTATGTTTTTACATGTTTTTGGTAATGGTTTGCATATGTGGTTGGTTGTTGGTTATGGTTTAACAAAAAGGGTCTTGAGTAACCCTAATTATGTTGGTTTATACATTGGTTTTGGTTTTGGTAAAGGTATGCCCTCAACATGTTTGATAAAATGCCTCAAAGAATGATTTTACTCTGTTGTTGAACTTTCATTGGAGCTCTTGCATGGTTTGGTTTGATATTGGAAATATAAATGGTTTTGGATTGTTTCTTATTGTTTTAATGACATAAATTCTTTAAATGTTTGGCATAGTTTAAAGGGTAAAGTGTCCTGATTGGCCTATTTTGAAAACCTTGCGAGATACATGAAAATCCCCCAAGTGAATGCATTAATGAAATTTGATAAAATGGTTTGGAAAGGTAAAAGGCTAAATGGTTATAATTATGGAGAACATGGAAGTCTCCAAAGTGGTTTAATATGGTATATGGAAAGGGAACTTGAAAGTCTCCTTAACCTAAATGGTTTGGCTATGGATATTACTTGCAAGTAAGAGGTGGTATCACGATACCACCAATATTGGCCTTGTTTAATAAATTGTATATGGATTGTTTGGAAATGTTTTTAATTGGGCATTAATGGTAGGGCTTGTATCTAAGTCGTGGAAGGTGATGGTCCCGGGGGAGACCAAAACCGGAAACTCATATTTACCGATATGAGGGGTTTTCGATGACCACGTGCGAGAGTCATGTTTTATATTGGAAGGATGTACTAGTCATACCAAAGGATATTCCTTGGTTGTGCGACTACACACACTAGGTCCCTTTTAGCAGGGGGAACTAAGCCCATGGGTGGTTAGGACGACAAAGCTACACAGTCCAGGTATAAAGGTTTTAAATTCATGTTAAAGCCGATGCCCTTTCCCAACTCTTATATATGTATGGTTGTATGCATTATGGATGGTTTTACTTGGTTTTATAGCTGGCATTACTTTATCCTTATCTTGAGTACATACTAGTGTTCACCCACTAACCCATCTACTGGCGGCTGTATACCCACGCTATGCAGGAACAGACTATTCTGCTCCTCTAAGTTCATAATCAAATTCAGGTACACTCGATGTTGGACTAAAGTGGTGAGATTTCATAGTTCTGACGGCATCAATTTTATGTCGTGGTTACCTTACATAATTCCTGTCTTTCATAGACTTTGATTGTTTTTTGGCAATGGTCGGGGCCATGTCCTGACTAGTTATTCTTTTGTTGGTCTAGAGGCTTTGTGTGGACAACTGTGGACTTAGGTATTGTGTGGATTGTTTATGTTATTTATATGTACATTTGCTTATCATTAGGGTGTTGGTTTATGGCTTTCGCAATGGTTTGGTTGGTTATTAGGTGGTTAGACTTGTTTGGTTTGGTGTCAATTATAGGCTTATCCCAGGGTCACCACATGATTGGACACGCTATCTTGTTATATGTTCGGAATTCAGCCGACTCAAGGTATATATTTGGTAATTGGGTTGGGGAACGGGGATGGTTCCCGGTCCTGGTTGGATTTGGGATTTCCAATTATGACAAGACCTTGGTCGGGTTTTGTCATTAATGGCTTAAATAAAGAAAAAGAAATGAAGCTACTATGTAATCAGGAAAAGGCAAATTTTGTTGGTCTTTTAGAAACAAAATAAAGAGGAATAGGGTTGATGAAACTACGACAAAGATGTTTGGAGGTTGGATTTTTTTCATCTAACCTTAATTTCCTTTATAATGGGAGAATTTTGATAATTTGGAGGCCTGACCTGTACAAGGTTTTTCATACTAGTTATACTGCACAAACTATTACTTTTAATGTTGTATTTCTCCCACTGAATTTGAACTCCCAGGTAGTTATGGTGCCTTTAACCCTAAAGCTGAAAGGAGGGACTTTTGAACTACCTTGATAACATTAATCAAATGTACAAAACCTTGGATAGTATTGTCGGATTTTAACTCTATTATCCATAGTTATGATAGGCCTTGTGGCAACCCGGTTACTTAGGCAGAAATTGCTGATTTTCATGACTATGTGTATAGTTATGGTTTACTAGAATACCCTTATCAAGGAAACAAGTACACATGGAATGATAAAGGAGACAATCAAAGAGTTTACTCAAAAATCGATTGGATTTTAATCAATAATGTTTGGTTGAATCAGATAAATCAGACTCCTGGTTGTAATAATATATACCTACATAAGGGTATCAATTATCACTGCCCTATTAAAATATCTTGGGCTGATGATAAACTACTAAAGAGGAGGTCATTTATGTTTTACAATAATTGGATACCCCATCCTAAATTTTATGAAATGGTGAAAACTTGTCAGAAGAGATAAATTGATGGTTGTCTTATATTTTAGATAGTAAGGAAGTTAAAACTATTAAAGAATGATTTAAAGCTACTAAACAAGCAAACATTCTAGAATATTAAAACTGAGGTATTCAGCCCCAGCCCCAGCCCCATCTTCTGCCTGTGTTGCCATGACTAACTGCTGATAGGATACTCGTGATAGATCACCAGGCTCTATGTCCCAGGGTAGTGTGAATAGTGGTCACACCAATCTAGTCTGTAAGAGATATGGTAGGAGACACAAAGGTGAGCACATAGTTGGCAGTGATGCTTGTTTTTGGATGTGTCAAGTCAGGTCACGAATAAGGAAATGCCTAGTGGTTGTGCAGAGGGGTAAGGACCTTTGTCAGCAAGTTCAGACTAACTCTTCATTAGTTCCAACAAGTCGCCTGACTCAATAGGGTACTGGTTCTAGTGCAACTAGTGGCTAGCGCTAGAATAAACTCCATGCCTTTCAAACTCATCAGGATCAGGAGAGTTCTCCTGATGTGGTTATTAGTATGCTACAAGTTTTCACCTTTATGTGTATGCATTACTAGAAACTGAAGCCACACTTTCCTTTATGACTCACTATATAGTGATAGATTTTGGTATTAGTCCTGATAGTCTTTTAGATCCCTTGTTAGTGTCTACTCTACTGGAGGGTTGTATCATAGTCGAACGGGTGTATAGAAATTGCCCAGTCACAGTATACCAGAAAGTCACCTCAGTTGATCTTGTGGAACTAGAAATGACCAATTTTAATGTCATTCTTGGTATGGATTGACTCCACTTTTGCTCTGCATCAGTTGACTATAGAAGCAAAATAGTTCAGTTTTGATTACCAAATGAGTCAGCCTTAGAATGGCCAACCACTTCTCAAAATGTTGAGCTTTTCAGTTTCATTTGGGGGTTTAAAGACGGCATTTTGGTGATTCTCCTAGCCCTAGTCCATCTTAAACAATGAATTAAACCCCTCCAAAGCACTTTACATTCACTTTTCATCAAATTTCTCTCAAGAAAAACCCTAGCTCATCAAGCTTTCTCCCTAAGCAACTCAAATTCTTCCATAAATCTTCCAAGGAAATTCAAGATTTAGAATTCCCAAGTTAAGTACTCCAGGAATTCATCCCCAAAGCATCAATAGAGATCCAATATTCAAGTATTAACAACTAGATCATCAATTAAGATATGTGGGGTTATGAACAAGGATCCTTATTTCATCCTTGTGCCCAAAACTTTAATTAATTATAAATTTACTGTAATTCATGAGATTTTACATGAGATTCAAGTTAGGGTTTATACCCATTATCATTATTTGCAAGATTATGAGTTTTTCCATGATTTAGAAGTTGAATTACAAGATTATGTTTATGTTTCCATGCATATTGCTGAAATTTCCAGATTTTATGATGAATTATGAATATTTATATTACCAAGAATGAATTTTGAGATGTTTTAATATGAGATTCATGCTTGGGCCAATAGATCTCATTTAAAGATTGTTGTTTCGAAGAATTGTTGTGCCATAAACACCCCATGATTCGAATGCTTTCAGATTATTGAGAAAGATTTGACCTTTTGGTCTTAGAATAGATTTAAAATCCACTTTACAGATTCAGATTACAGATTTATATTGGTTTTCATTATAAACCATTAGAGTACTTTTAAAGTGGATTTTTCTTAAGATTTTGAGCATAAGAATGAGAGTAGTAGTTAGCACCGAGATGGGTATGTTACTACGGTTTCATACCCCAGAACTACGTGCCAACATAAGATTTAGATTATTCCCACTTCTACGTGGATGACTGAGATTGTGGTCACTGAGATGAGATTGTTCTATTCTGATGGTATGGGTAGAACAATCCTAACCTTACGGGGGCTAGTCATGGGACACCATGGATGCTCATATGCTGTAAATGTCGGTTAAAAGAACCTCCCAAAAAATGTCCCCCACTCTTTAACAGTCTATTGATTTAAATCTTTAAGATAAAATCATATGTTTTGGAAGTTATGATTTTAAAATTTTAAGCCCTAAGATAAAGTATTTTCCAAATTTTAGAAAACTGTGTGTAAAGGGTCATCGTTTTACTCAGATTATGCTTTACAGAAAGATAAGAGTTACAAATTTTAGTTTTCAGATTTCAGACTTAGAAGTGAGTCCTTTCTACACTTAGATAGTATGATTTAAAAACAGAGTATTAGCACATCTTTTAGAACTAAATGTTATGGCTCACTAGATTTACAAGTATGAATTGTTCTCATAATCGTTATTATTTTCAGTAGTACAGATATTCCAGTTTATGTGAGTCATTTACATTTAGCATGCATTGATTTAAAAATTATGATGATAATATGATGTTTTACTTATGCATTTCACCCTCATATACTCAGTACATCCTCAAAGTACTGATCCACATACATGTCTGTGTGCTACATTGTCACATAATATAGGTATCAACCCAGTCGTACCACGTATACGATATTTAGACAGTTTGTAAATTCCATCCAGTAGATGATGAGTCCTCCTTTCGGGGACCTTAGTTAGATGTTATTGATGTAAATTATTTTCTTATTCATATGTATTGATTATTGATATTTGGAGTCGTGTCCCAGCTATCTATAGTCAACATAGTAGAAGCTTCGCAGATGTCAGTTAGAGTCCATTATATATTTTCAGTCCCTCTTTCCGACTTTATTAGTATGTAAAGTTATGTCACTATTGTATTTTCTTAGATCCCACCATTATTTTGTTTCCGCATTGTAAACTCAGTTATTTTATGAATATTATTTAGTTGCTTATGAGTTATGCCAGTAGAAGGGTTAGCTTTGGATCACTTGTGGTCCTAAGCATCGTGTGACATCTCAGGATAGATTTTTGGGTCATTACAACTAGCAGAAAATCTATTGGTGGAATGGTATGAAGAAGGATATTGAGGAATTCGTGGCTAAATTCGTGGCTAAGTGTTCTTATTATCAGTAGGTTAAGGTTGAGAACTAGAGATCTAGTTGTGTACTTCATGAATTCAGTAGCACACTTGAAATTGAGAAGTGGTGAATATGAGCTTCATTTTAGGGTTGCCTCGTACGCAACATCAACCTGATTCAATTTGGGTTTTTGTAGACGAAATGACTAACCCCATTTATTACTAGTTAATACATTATATTTAGTCAAGCATTATGCCAGGCTTTATCTTGGGGAGTTAGTGAAGTTGCATGGAGTCCTGTTGACCATTATTTCAGATAGGGTTACCCAGTTTACCTTCCATTGTTGAAAGGCTTTGTAGAAAGGTCTTGATACCTAATTTTATCTCAGTATAACTTTTTACCCGCAGATAGATGGTCAGGAAGAGAGGACCACCATTTAGAACTTAGAGGACATATTAGAGCATGTGTACTTGATTTCATAGGTAGTTGGGATGATCACTTGCCATTGATTAAATTTTCATATAATAGCAGCTATCACTCTAGTATTCAGATGGCCCCATTTGAAGCTTTGTATGGTAGGAGGTGTAGATCTCCTATTGGTTGGTTTAAGATTGGTGAGGCTGCCTTGTAGGGCTAGATTCAGTACATGAGGTAAAGGAGAAAGTTCAAATAATTAGGGAAACACTGAAGACAACCTAGAGTCATCAGAAATCCTACGCAGACAGGAGAAGGGGAGCTTGAGTTTGATGTAGAGGATTTTGTTTACTTGAAAATTTTGCCCATGAAGGGGGTAAAGAGGTTTGGTAAGAAGGGGAATCTTAGTCTCTGCTATATCAAGCCATAAAATATTTTAAGTCGATATCGCAAGATAGCATATGATTAGGACTTGCCTGCAGATTTTGCATCAGTGCAACCCGTTTTTCGAGTCTCCATGTTAAAGAAATGCATTAGTGACCCAACATTTTTAGTTCTTTTGGGAAGTATTCACATTAAAAATAGCATCTCTTATGAAAAAGTTCTAGTTGAGATCCTTGATCACTAGATTTATAGGTTAAGGAAGAAAGAGGTTACCTTAGTAAAGGTTTTGTGGAGGAATCAGTTAGTTGAGGGAGCTACTTGGGAAGCAGAGGCTAATATGCTAGCCAAGTACCCCTATATTTTCTTTTCGAACCCAGTTTCAGCTTGTGGTAGATCACTTAATTAATTAATTCTTTCCCATCTATCTCAACTATCAATCCATTCCCACGCCATAGCATGCATTCATGAGTTTGTTCAATCCATGCATCAGTTATAGATTTAGATATTAAGTCATGATTTAGCTCATAACTGTTCAGTGTATGATCTCAATTTTTCCTTAGTTTTTCGGCTCAGACAGTTTCATTCGAGGATGAATGATCCCAAAGGGGAAATATTGCAATACCCCAAGTTTTCATTCTATAGGTCCTTCAATAGATTTTCCATTAATTTAGCTTTCCAATTCCATAAGTCTCGTCCTAATTTGATATTGTGGAAAAATGTTATGTGAATTTTGACTATGACCAACATAAAGACCTATGACTAGACATAACAAGTTGTTATAAGGAGTCTTCATCACAACAAAAGGGTCCTTAATTTTTAGACCAGTAATGACGACCCTACAACTCATTACTAGTGACAACGAGTATTTAGGACAAACTTGGCACCAAAGCGGTGAATGATCCAAGAATTAAGGATTAGACTACGAATTCACCCAGAAACTCGTAGTCAGTTTCCATGAGTCATTAGGAGGGGAGTCATATTCATACTAAAATAGACCAAAGATCCCAAGACCTCAGATTACGACTCAGATCACGATTCGTGACCAGTCGTAAGGTAAGTCGTAATGACTGGGGGCGGGTTTTCCTACATGATTTTTTAGGTATTTTTTATGTCTTTCCCACCCCTTTTAAAGAAAACCCTGAATTGTTTAGTCTTCCTAAGTGGTGGTATAAAATATCCAAATTCCCCAATTCAAGATTAAATCATATTTTCAAAAAAAGGGTGATTTCCCTTCCTTCCTCAGAGCAAACTAGGGTTTCTCAAGAGCAAGATCCTAATCCAAGAAATTCTCCAAGGCTTCCACATTCAGTAGTGGGCTTCAGGATTGGGCCTGTCGACCCAATCCCTACGCTACCACCACAGACCTCATTGAAAGTCACAAAAATAAGTCGAACCGCGAATAATTTGGAGTCAAATTAACATAATTCGGGACGCAACTCTAATACAAATCATGACTCAAGCCTTAACAATTGACCATTCCAATTTACCTGTAATGTTCCCACTACTCCTAAACTTACCACCTTTTCTGTGGCTCAATTCAAAATTTACTTTGGTACCAATCATCTTCTTAGTACTTCATGCACTTAAAATTAATTAAAAACAACAAAAGTGATTAGAAGGATGGGTTGCCTCCCACCAAGAGCCTAATTTAGTGTCGCGGCATGACCCAATCAACTTTTTTCTCCACCTTGAAGATATGAATTTCACCCCTAACATCACATCCATCTTTTTGCCTCCCTCATATGGGGGTGGTGCAGAAATTAAGAAGCAGAGTAATGGATGATGCATGGTAAAAAACTTGGTCTTAAAGTGAGGTGTGTTTTTATGTTGCTTATTAAGTGTAAAATAAAGAATATAGGATTCTTCGTCCTCATCTTCACACTCTTCCACTATTTTCGATAATTCCATGGACAAGATATCATGTAAACATAATGTGTAAAAATGCTTTGAGTGAGGCTCAACTAATTCTACTTCGAAATTCACACTATCTACTACACACTCACTTTTACTCACCTTCTCGACGTCTTCTCTTGGAATTGGGCTAGAGTCTTTATTAGATATTTTCTTGGTTTCTTCTTATGACTCTAGCACCAAGTCCTCAATATTGGCATCATCTCTCATGGTTGGTTCAGTTGGTTGGGAAGTTACTGAGGGTTGCTAAACATGAATATAGGGTTATAGCTCCTCATATTCACACTCTTCCATTATGTTAAATGATTCCACAGACAAGATATCATCTAAGTATAATGTAGAAGAGTGTTTTGAATGATTGACCTATATATCCATCTCTTCATGAATGATTGGATTCATTCCTTGATGCATATCACATACGATATTGTATGTTTCTTCCTGGAGATCCAACATTCGTTGAAACAAAGCTTCAATGCTACTTTTACCGGTGTTTAGTTCTTTCTTTTCTTGACCATAAGACCTATTAAACTCAAAAGAAGAACTAGAATTTGGGTTAGCACAATGGGAGGAGGGTTTATTAGGGCAATCACTCCAATGTCCATCTTGACCACCACATAAAGAACAATCATACTCCCGGTAGGATGGAGATGGTGCATACATCTCTCTCTGGGGAGTATATCTACAATCTTGCCAAAAGTGAGGTCCATCACAATACGGACATGGAACATCAAGATAAGATTTCCAACCACCAAGCTCATGTTCATTCCACGATGCCATAGTAATTAGTAAACTAAAATAAAAATCTACCTAACACAAGAAATAAAAGAAAACTAAAATCAAATATTTACAAGTTTGAATTCAAGCAAGTAGGCTAAAATTCCAAACCAACTCGCTTTAACGTAAAATTAAGAAGCTTGAATAAAAGTCAATTAACACACATAAACTCAATCGACAACCGTATTCCCCGGTAACGGAGCCAAAATTTGATACGCCTAAACTACACCTCTCTTACAAGAGAGTAAACGGTCGTTGTCAAATATATAACCCAACTAGATTGGGGTTGAATCCCACAGAGAATATGGTACTAATTAAGTAGAATGCAGATTAGTTGACTTTTAATTATTTGTTCCGTAAAATAAATAGTGGGGATTTGATTCAGTTCACAAATTAATGATTTCAGCTTAACATGATGAAATAAGTGTAGTAGTATTCAAATTCAGAGAAAGACCAAGCTAGGGTTATGTCCACCTTGTAGTTTTCAATATTTTCTAACTCTGTGTTTTACTAATTCATACATGCATCATGTTTACAGAGAAACATATTGTATTTAATAACATAATCCTAGTGTTTCTCAACCATCAAGGACTAATTCACTTTAGTTCTCTCGAATAAAAAAGTTTTACATAAAACAATACGAAATCTCCAAGTAGTTAATCCTTATAAGGAATTAACATATGAAATGGGGGTCGGTAATCCTATTTTCTTGTCACTACTCTCCGTTCTGAACAACAACCTTTCTTTTGAACAAGTTGCATTTTAAGGCATATCCTCTATGTTTGCAGCCATGAGAATTCAAGATAAACGAAGAGAGTATGAAGTAAGCAAATCAATGCATAATGTAAACAAATCAATGCATAATGAATTCAAAATCCAAAGTAATAGATTGTATGCTACAAGGCTTCCATAAACCTAACTAATGAACTTAGATACTCATGAATAAAACGAAAATCATTATAAATATATTCATCATACCAAAAACTAGAAAACGATCTTGGTGTGCGAATGGTGAAAGTAAGAGAGAAGAAATGTTTTTGTCTCTCGCCACCCTAAGCTGCTATTCTCCTCTCTTTCCAAAAAAAATATAGACTATGGATCCTCCTTAAAAAATTCAACATTAAGCCTTTTAATAATCTTTTCTCTCATAATTGCCTTCTAGGTCCCTGAACTAATTATAGATGAAAAACTAGTCTTGGACATAGTTTCTAGGCGCCACATTTGGTCCAGATTGTAGTTTCTAGGTGCCATATTTGGTGCAGGTTGCTACTCTCTCTTGTGTCATATTCCATCCGTATTCCATAGTCCCATAATGTCTTCATCTACCTTATTAATACCTGAAATCATGCTAATCACATTGGTTAGCTCAATTACATAGAAGTAGAGTAAAAACATAAGAAACTAGACACTTTGTTCTCTAAACATAGATAAAATATGGATAAATTATGGTGCTTAGGCATATAAATACACCCAAGATCAATACAACCCTATATTCTCAGTACATTCCCAAGTACAGATCCATTTATACATTTATGTTCTATATTGTCTTACATTGTAGGTTTAGGTGTTCAGTCCCAGCATCATCAGTGATTTCTGAGTACCTTTGTCTACACCTCTACAGTGGTGAGTCCTCATGGTTCAAGGACCTATCTTTAGACATTTCAGTATTGTTAGTAGACATATTATTTCTTTAAGTTTAGTTTGAGTCAGTTGGGGACCTGACCCAATGGCTCTATAGTAGACTTGAGTAGTAGAGGCTTTGTCAGACTAGTTATCAAATTGTTAGTATGTTGAGATATATAGTATTATAGTTGTTTAGACCAAGTAGTTTCTTCGTATTTTTTATTATTTGATACGACAGTACCAGTGGTTTGGTTATTTCTTCTTAAATGAGTTATTTTATATAGTGACAGTATCAAAGGATTAGCTTAGGGGTACTTGTAGCCTTAAACATCGTATGATGTTCTGGGGAGAGATTTCCGGTTGTTATAATCTTGTTATCAGAGCCTAAGGTTTGAGGAATCCTAGGGAGTCTGACAAGCTATGTTGAGTAGATTCTTAATCATCAGTGTATAGCATGCCACATCTATGAGCAAGAGGCTATGAGATGTTTTAGGAAAAAGTTGTATCTTTCTTTCAGATTCTACCGTACCTACAATTGTCCCTCTTATCGAATAATTCATGCTTTTCTATTTTAAAAAATGCCTCCCCGAAGAGCAAACGCCCGCAAAAATGATAATGAATAACCTAAGCATGTTGATCCCTTGAATGAGACAGTGTTTCATGCTGAGTTTCGGGCGGCCTTTCAGGCGTTAGTCCAAGAATTCACCGCTAATGTTCAGGCCAATAACCAGGCCACAGTTGCAAATCAGTAGGGAGCTGATTTAGCTGTTGCTAGGATTCATGATTTTATGTGGATAAATCTGCTAGGGTTTTATGGGTCTTAGGTAGGTGAGTACCCACAGTTATACCTTGAAGAGGTGAGAAAAATCACACAGGTGATGCTTTTTTCTGAGAAAGAGCGTATTGAGCTGGTGTCATACAAGTTAAAAGACATTGCTTATGATTGGGTGATAGTGTAGAAGAAGGGTAGAGATAAGGGTGTTGCTCCTATGACTTGGCAGGTGTTCAAAGATGTATTCTTGGAAAAGTTCTTTTCATTTGAGATGAGGGAAGTAAAGATTGAGGAGTGTATAAACTTAAGGCAGGGCTCTATGACTGTTAAGGAGTACTGCTTGAAGTTCATCCAGTTGGCCAAGTATGCTCCTGATTTGATTTTTGATACTCGATCTAGTTTGAGCAAGTTCATGATAGGTGTTTCTAGTTTGGTACTGAAGGAGTGTAGGACTATGATGCTGAATAAGGATATGGATCTATCTAGTTTGATGATATATACACAGCAGATAGAGGCAGATAAGATAAGAGAAATAGAGTGAGGGGAAATAAGAGGGCTAGATCTGAGCAACATGAGTATGGTTAGGCTAGGTCCCAAAGAGGGAATCACCTATAATTCCAGAGCCATTCGTCTATGCCAGCACCTTTATCAGCTTGTGCTCCCGTGCCTACAGGCAGACAGGATCAAGGGAATAGGTCTTCTATGTCTAGGTCAAAGAATAATAAAAGTAATAGACCCCACTATCCTTCCTATGCTAAGTGTGGTAGGGACAATCTCGGTGAGTACTTAGCATACCAGAGAGGTTGTTTTGGTTTTTGAAAGATACCCCACAAACTTAGAGATTACCTCTCAAGAGTAGAAAGACTCTCCCAATATTGTTAGTGGTATGCTCTGTGTCTTTTGCTTTTAGGTTTATGTGTTGTTGGACCTCGGGTTAAGTTTCTCTTATGTGAACCCACTTGTAGCTTTGAATTTCAAAATGATTCATGAAAAGATTTTGGAGCCTTTCCTAGTTTCCACACCAGTAAGAGAGTCAATTATTACTAAACAATTGTATAAACATTTTCCAGTTATTGTTCTTCATAGAGTCATATTTGCTGAGTTGATAGAGTTAGACATTGTGGATTTTGACCTTATTCTGGGTATGGATTGGCTTCATTCTTGTTATGCATCTATAGACTGTCGTACCTATGTGGTCAAGTTTTAATTTCCTGATGAACCAGCTTTTGAGTGGTTCGGGAGTTCAGTATCTCCCAAGAGTCATTTTATCTCCTATCTTAAGGCCAGAAAGCTAATATCCAAAGGTTGCATTTATCACCTAGTTAGAGTCAAAGACACTAAGTACGAGGCTCCAACTATTCATCAGTCAACATTGTTAATGAGTTTCTTCATGTTTTTTTTAGAAGATCTCCCAGGGGTACCTCATAATAGAGAGATAGAATTTGGGATCGACCTTCTTCCCGACACTTATCCTATTTCTATCCTGCTATATCATATGGCATCTGCAGAGCTTAATGAGTTGAAAAAGAAACTCAAAGATCTTTTAGATAAAGGTTTCATAAGGCCCAGTGTTTCTTCTTGGGGCGCACCTATTGTATTCGTGCGAAAGAAAGATAGTTCATTGCATATGTACATTGACTATCGTCAGCTTAACAAGGTCACAGTCAAAAATAAGTATCCTCTTACAAGAATTGATGACCTTTTTGATCAATTGCAAGGTGTGAGTTATTTCTTCAAGATAGACCTTAGATTCGGCTCTCATCAGTTTAAAGTGAGGGAATGTGATATTCCAAAGACAGCTTTTCGAACCCGCTACGGTCGCTTTGAGTTTCTAGTCATTTTTTTTGGGCTAACCAATTCCCCATCAGCCTTTATGGACCTCATAAATCAAGTGTTCAAGCAATATCTTAATATGTTTGTCATTGTTTTCATGGATGATATCCTTGTGTACTCCCATTCTGAGAACGACCATGCAGATCATTTTAGAATTGTCTTGTAAACTTTTAGAGATCATTAGTTGTTTGGCAAATTCAACAAGTGTGAGTTTTGGCTAAGATCAGTAGCCTTTCTGGGTCATATAATTTCAGTTGAAGGCATTAGAATTGATCCCCAAAAGATAGAACCTATAAGAAATTAGCCTAGACCTATCTCTCTATCTAACATTAGGAGTTTCTTAGGTCTAGATGGCTACTATTGGTATTTTGTTAAAGTTTTCTCTTCTATTGAGTCTTCCATGACCCAATTGACCCAAAAGAAAGTCAAGTTCTAGTGGTCAGATTCTTGTGAGAAGAGTTTTCAGGAGTTAAAGACTCGACTTACTTTAGCCCTTGTATTGACTTTGCCTAATGGTATAGAGGGTTTTATGGTGTATTATGATACCTCTAGAGTTTGTTTGGGTTGTGCGTTGATGCAAAGAGGTAAGGTTATAACTTATGCCTCTAGACGGTTGAAGCCACATGAAAAAAATTACCCAACCCATATTCTTAAATTAGCTGTTGTTGTCTTTGCTTTGAAAATCTGGAGACACTATTTCTATGGTGTCCATGTTGATGTGTTTACTGATCGTAAGAGCCTTTTGTATATGTTTACTCAGAGAGAGTTGAATCTTAGGTGGAGGAGGTAGTTAGAGTTGTTAAAAGACTATGATATAAGTGTGTTGTATCACCCGAGCAAGGCCAATGTAGTGGCAGATGCCCTTAGTAGGTTGTCCATGGGTAGTGTTACTCATATGGAAAAAGGTAAGAAAGAGTTATCTTATGATGTGCACCATCTGGCTATATTGGGTGTTAGGTTGCTTGATTTCACTGGGGGAAGTACTTTGGTGCAGAGTAGTTCTGAATCCTCTTTAGTTTCAGAAATGAAATAGAAGCAAGACAGAGATCCTAGTTTGGTAAGAATAAAAGAGTCAGTTAAGGACTAAAAGGTAGAGGTTTTCTTCTAAGGGGGAGATGTCGTGTTGAGATTGTAGGGTAGATTATGTGTTCCCTATGTTGATGATCTGAGGCAGATAATTATGGCTAAGTGCATAGTGCGCGGTATTCTATCCATCCCGGCGCTACCAAGATGTAACGCAACTTGCGAGAAATCTATTAGTGGAGTGGTATGAAGAAGAATATAGTTGAGTTTCTAGAAAAGTGTGCAATGTGCCAAAAGGTTAAGGTAGAACAACAAAGACCTGGTGGTCTAATGCAAGAGTTTGGTACACCCACTTGAAAGTGGGAAGAGGTGAATATGGACTTTGTGACTGGTTTACCTCTTTGGTGCCGTCATCATGATTCTATTTGGGTTGCTGTAGATAGGCTAACTAAGTCCGCATATTTCCTACCCATGCATACATCTTATACAGCTGAGAGTTATGCTAGATTGTTTATCCAAGAGCTAGTTTGGTTGCATGGAGTTCCCTTGTCTATAATTTCGGATAGGGGTACTCAGTTCACTTCTCAGTTTTGGAGAGCATTTCAGCAGGGTCCTAGTACCCAAGTTCATTTGTGTTCTACTTTTAATCCGTAAATAGATGGTCAGGCTGAGAGAACTATTAAGACTCTACAAGATATATTAAGTGCATATACTCTTGACTTCAAAGTTAGTTGGGATGAGTATTTTCCATTGATAGAGTTTACTTATAACAATAGTTACTATGCTAGTATCGAGATGGCACCACTTTAGGCTTTGTATGGTAGAAGATGTAGATTACCCATAGGTTGGTTTGAAGTGGGTGAAGCTGTAGTGATTGTACTTAATGTGGTATTCGAGGTTATTGAAAAGGTGAAGTTAATTAGAGAAAGGTTTAAGATAGCTTAGAGTCGTCAAAAGTCATATGCCGATGTGAGGAGAAAGGATCTTGAGTTTAAGGTGGGTGATTTAGTGTACTTAAAGATTTCACCGATGAAAGGGGTGAAGAGGTTAGGTAAAAAGGGAAAGCTTAGTCCTCATTATGTGGGTCCCTTTAGAGTCTTGAGTCGTGTTGTTAAAGTAGCCTATAAAGTTGAGTTACCTGTAGATTTATCGATCGTTCATCCTATTTTTCGTGTCTCCATGCTTAAAAAGCATATTGGTGATTCTATTGTAGTTTATCCTTCAGAGAGTACTAATATTTAGAACAGTCTTTCATTTGATGAGGTTCCTATTAAGATTCTAGATGTCCATATCCATAGATTGAGGAACAAAGAGGTTATCTCGGTCAAAGTTTTGTGGCAGAACTAGTCAGTTGAGGGCGCTACTTGGGAGACAGAAGTAGACATGTGAGCCAAGTACCCGCACCTCTTCTCTACGAGTTCAAATCAAGACGAAGGTATTATTCTTCCTTAAATCATTACTTCTAATCTAAAGTTCATATATGCACTATTGTTACATGAGTTTTTGCAGTTTCTGAAGTATTCAAGAGTTGAGAAAGATTTTAAGCCCGTTTAGCAAATTGCTTCAGCTATGTGTACTCAATTTTTTTTGTGTTCTCAGTCTAACTAGCGGAAATTGAGGATAACTATTCCCAAGTGAGAGATATTGTAAGACCCCACAAATGTTCCCTCGTATTCTGAGCCTTAGAGCATGTCAAGTGAAGTATAATTCCGGCCCTAAAAGATTGAGAAGTTACTTACAAAGTAATTAGTTTTTTAACCTTGATTGAATTTTACTTAAAATGACTTTCTATCATGTGGTAAATTGAAATAGCTTTCCAACGATACCAATTTCATCCAAATCCAGTATGGGGGTAAGAAGTTATGGCCATTTTACTAAGAGAAGTTGGAACCGCCTAGGTACGATAGACAGGTTGACGGACCGTCGAGCTTGTGATGGATCATCGCCCAGACCTTCGCAACCTAGGAAGTAACTCCATCTGCTGGCCCAAGAAGGCCAAGAAGATGGATCGTCAATCTAGCGACGGACCGTTGCTAAGACCGTCGCAACTGTGGCAGTTTGGCCTTTTTATGACCAACATGTAACAGACGTTCCGATGGGCCGTCAGACTAGCGAAGGATAGTTACTCCAACCATCGCAAATCTCGCTCATTATTTTTAAGTCATTTTAAAAGGACTTTTTGGCCTTTTCCCCTTTTAACACATAGATATATGCAAAATGAAGCATATGACTTTATTATCTCCCAAAACATCCAAAGGCTAGGTTTTCTTCCACAAGAAAAAACCCAAAATCCTTCTTCAAGAAATTCAAGAACTCATAATAGATTCTACAAATTGAGTTGAGATTTGAGTTCCCCAAGTCCAAGGCTTCAAGAACCCTCTCTCAAAGAGTAAGAAGAAAATTTTTAAGCAAGTTTGTTCATTTAAGTTACAATCTAAGGTATGTAAGGTTTGAACAAGGATAATTCATTCATCCTTGTGCCCAAAACTTGTTTTAAATTACAAAGATATATGACTTTATGAGTTCTCCTATGAATTTGAAGTGTGGGTTCATACCCAATATTACTATGCATGAGATTTTGAGATTTACCAATGTTCTAGAAATTGAAGTACATGAGAATGTTGAGATTTTAAGACAAATTGCTGAACATTCTAGATTTCTATATGATTTGTGTATCCTTATGACATCTAGTATGCATTTTAATGAGTCTTAACTTGAGATTTAATTATGGGTCATTAAACCCTACTTGAGATTTTAGTTTTTATGAACTTTTGTGCTATAAGCACCTATGATTTGAGTATTTTGAGATCATTGAGAAAGTTTTGACCTTAAAGGTCAAAGTAGCTTTGAAATCCACTTTACCAAATGAGATTACAGATTTGATAATTGGGTTCTTATGAACCATGAGATTATTTTAAAGTGGATTTCCCAGAGACAAGCGTAGCTAACTAAAGGGAGTAGTATTTAGCACTGGGTTGGGTAAGTTACTATGGTTTCATACCCAAGAACTACGTGCCACCATAGGATTGAGATTTATGGATCCGAGGATGAGATAAGTGATCACTAAGCTTAGGTTATACTCCCTGGCAAGAGTATGAAGCCTCTCCCCAACGTGAGGTTTCTTTCTTAGGAGGACAAGACGTTGGACTCTATGTAGCTCGCATAGTTTATGTCGGTTAAGAGAACCTCCCTAAAGCTTTGAGATAAGTGATTTTCCTAATAGTAAAGTTTGCAGATTTTCTTCCTAAAGTATTTTCCCTGGAGATGAGATGTTTTCCTTAAGAGAAGTTATTTTTTTCCAACTAAGAAACAGTAAATAAACAACTTGTGAGTATTTTTCCCTATTAGTAAGATTTTTTGAAATAGTTTTTGAGGTAAAATTTTCCCAAGGATAAAGTAGTTTTCTCGATTTGTAAGCTTTATATAATTCTGAGTTCCAAGTGTCTTGAGTTAACAGAGTTCTAAGTTCTTGAGCATTAAAGAAGTTCTACTCTCCATGAGATATATGCATGAGTTGAAAGTATTGTTTAAAGCTTTCTTTAGCCTTCAAGTAACGAGAATAAGAGGTGAGTACAAATTTTAAAGCTAAAGTATAATGACTCACGATATTTTTGTTACATGCTCCATCCTACATAATTTATGAGCTTATTATATTAGACTTATTCAATCTATGTAATTCATTCATATTTGCATGCATGAATTGATTAAAGAGCATGGATATTGTTTTATATACATACATACACCCCCATATACTCACTACAATCCCAAGTGCTGATCCACATATATCTATGTGCTACATTGTCTTACAATGTAGGTTCAGGTGCTCAGTCCAAGCCTCGTCAGTGATTTTCGAGTACTTTGGTCTACATCTCTACAGTAGTGAGTCCTCATGGTTCAAGGACCTATCTTCAGACATTTCAGTATTATTAGTAGGTATATTATTGCTTGCAGTTTAGTTTGAGTTATTTGGGGACCTATCCCAATGGCTCTCTAGTAGACTTGAGTAGTAGAGACTTTGTCAGACTAGTTATCAGATTGTTAGTATGTTGAGATTTCCAGTATTGTGGTCGTTTAGACCGAGTATTTTCTTCATATTTTCTAATATTTAATACGACAGTGCCAGTGTTTTGTTTATTTCTTCTTGAAATATGTTATTTTATGTAGTGACAGGCTCAAAGGGTTTGCTTGGGGCTATTTGTAGCCTTAAGCACCGTGTGACATCCCGGGAGGAGATTTCAGGTCATTTCACTATTGCTCGTTATAAGAGTAACTAAGAGTGTACATGATTCTGTATAAAGTATATGCATATAGTCTAAGATCATAGAGCTAAATTATAAGGCAAGAGTAGAGCATCGTAGTGATCAAAGTAAAAAATTTGTACTAAGATAAGAATGGGTCAGGTATCTTCCACCCCAAGTGTTATTTTAAAACTCAGTGTCATCACTACTAGAATTTAATAACTAGACTTGATTCCTTGTTCTATCATCCCTCTATATTAAATCCATCATTTTAAGATTGTGGACTTCTGCAATAACCTCTAAATTAAACTATAATCACTCTGCTCTTTAATTCCAGATATAATAGGGCATATAAATACTAAACTCCTTTTGAAAGCATAAAACCCACTGCTAGTACATTCTACTAAGATAAAAATCTTATCTTTAATAGTCATCATATAATAACTTAAACTCTTATTAACTTAGAGTCTTCTGAATTATTATAATAACCTAAGTACACACCTTTTCCTTTCATTATTCTATGCTCCTTTGTCTATTAGCTTGATCATTAATAATTCAATCTAAGATTCTAACACTTAATTTGCGTATCCACACGACTTCTCATACACTAATACTGAAACATCCTAGGCTTTGACCCTTAGAGAATTTCCTAGAATTCTGTTCTTTAAACTCAATATGACTCATGGGTACGAGTCGTATGTTGGGGTACGAGTAGTATGATCATGTTGTATGCTGACCAGTATTAGTTGGTGGGATGGTTTTGAACGTATGCTTAGTTCACACATTTTACATACATATGCATATTTTAGGGAGGTCTACGATCTTGAGGTCTTTAGCCTTTTTCTGTGATGTTCCTCGGTTCGTGCGTATTACACGTACTAGTGCCCTTCTAGCAGGGGAGCTGGACCCATATAGCCCATTGGTGCCTTTAGGATAGAGTGGGCTACATAGTTTAGGCTAATGGTTTAAACTCTCATATCACTGGATCCTTGTCCCTATCCAAGCATCTTATATATATATATATATTTAAATGTTGTGCATTATGGTTTTATGAGTAGATTTTTGTAATTGTATTATTATTATCCCTATTCTCCTAGTTACATGCTAGTGCTTACCCCACTAATTGTCCTTGGACACTGCATCATTTCATGATGTAGGGTCTAAGGGGTTTTCTGTTGCTCCTGTGCAATGTTAGGTGATTTTGTATCCTTATGAATCTACTATGACTTGGTGAGCCTCCATCTTCCAGATGGTCAGTTTTTCCTTTGTTTCTATTATGTCATAGTATTTTCCTTGGATTTCCTTTTGGTCATGGTTGAGGGCATGTCGTGACCTCTTTGGTATTTCTAGTTTTAAATGCCATTTTTGAAAAGTATGTGTTGGATGGTTGTTAAATTCTTAGCAGTTACAATTGGTTGATCTATTCTTTCTATTACGATTTGATTGGCTTCCACTGTAAACTTTTATTATGTTTTGGATGTTAGTCTAAGAAACCGCTACGGGAGTGGTCTCCGGCTCACGATGGGTTTGAGATACCCATCACGACTAGGCCCTATTTTGGGATGTGATAGGCAATTTAAAGTCTGTATCAAGAGTGAATTAAATTCTCAATCACTTTTGTACTACCTCAAGGTTGGTTGTAAATTGGATAAGTCTAGTATCTTTATGGTTGGGATAAAAAATGATGTGCAAGCTGTAATTCTAGAAAAAATTGGATTCTCAATAGGGGTTTTTCCTATCAGGTATCTTAGGCTTCTATTGTCCCCCAAGAAGTTGAACAAGATAGTCTATAATATGTTAATAGACAAGATCAATAGTAGGATAAGGACTCCGTATGCTAAATTGTTATCTTAGGTAGGAATATTGCAAATTCATAATTTTGTATTATTTTATATCCATAATTTTTGGGCTACAGTATTTGTTTTACCTTAAAATGTATTGAATGAGGTAGATAATAGGTGCAAATAATTCATATGGGGAGGTAATAAAGAGAAGATAAATATCAATCTAGTGGCATGGGATTCGGTTTGTTTGACTAAATGTAATGGGGGTTTGAGGACCAATGTTGGCTGACTTTGAAATTTAGCGGTTTTTGGTAAATTTTTATTGTATATTATGGTGGATAAAACTTATTTTGTAGGTGAAATGATGACATGGCATTTATATAAAAAATGACCCAACTTTCTGGGAACATAGACAACCGCAAGAATGTATTTGGTACTGGATGAAGTTGAATTCGTTAAAGGGTGAAATGTCATCTTGGTATACACAAAGACACAACTATCTTACTAGGAGGGGGGATATATTTTATAATGAGTAGCTACATAGATCTTCTGGGAACTCAAAGGAGATTTGATTCTGCTAACTTGACATGGAACTTAGAATCTCAATCAAAGCGTAGGTTTATTGCACAGTTAACAACTAAAGAGACAATACTCACTATAAATAGACTAATCAAACTCAAAATTTGGGTATATTATGGGACATTCTATTTATGTACCTCATTAGTGATGGAAAACTTCCAAGCACTTATTTGTTGAGTGCAGTTTGTTCAAAACTATTAGGCAAGCATTGTTGGATTAGCTTGAAATTCAACTGTAGCAAGGAAATGTGAAGCAAGTTTTTGATGGTATTAAGAGAAAACATTGGGAACGCATTCAGAAGAAGATTGTAGCAGTAGTATTTAGGGCTTTGATTTACCACACATAGAGAGCTCATAACAGAAGGATTTTTAAAGGATAAGTCCATATAAATAGAGGGTCATCACTCGGATAATGCAGGAAATTTTAGTTAGATTAACCATACCTTGTCATTATATGAAACTTCTTAAATTTAGTGGGATCATTCATATAATATACATGTAACAAGTAGTTTTTTCCTTGAGGCCTTGCCTATATTCCCTGATACAGGAATAGTTAGTAGAGGTGCTCTTTAGTTTTCTCTTGGTGCATTTTTGTTCGTCAATGGTAATATTATCTTGTTACCAAAAAAATTAATCTAGAAGAGTAAGAATATGAAAGAACATGTACACAAGAAAATAAGGAGACAAGACAAAAGATGAGAAATTTTTATTCTTCCAAGTATCAAGTGTATAAGTCTTTCAAGTATATATAATATGAACCCTTATACCTCTATTTATAGTATTTATATAGGCATAAAAAGGTTGATCATCACATTTAGAAGATCATGGAGGATGTTAAGGGGCATGAGAGTTATACTCCTAATGGTGTGTGTCGTATTAGATGAGTAACTATTTATCATGGAGAAGAATTAGTGGTTGTAATTTCTTTGGAGTTATGGACATCCACATAAATAATTATACTATTTTATAACACTTCTCCTTGAATGTCCATAGATGACGTGCCTCAATGAAATCTTACTAGGAAAAAAGTATGTTGAAAGAAATTCCAGTGAAGGAAAAAGAGTACACATATCTTTTAATATGCATTGTTTATTGCTCCGTCAAAAATTTGTCAGGAAAATCGAGTGGAACAAAACTTTGGTAAAGAAAAAAGAGTGTAGTGCATATTTAGTTCCTATGATAAAAACATCACTTAATCGTTTTAATGACACATTGAAATTAAGCTTTTTAAAGTGTTGGGTTCAACAATACCTCCGTCAAATATTCAACCAAATTTGAGAAAAATAGTCCTTTGATGGAAACCTTATTTTATCCTCTATGATTTATTCTTTTTTCATTTGAGCTATGAAAGAAGAACCATCTTTAATAATATTGCGACCTCCATGTCAATAAAAATCGCACATTTTATGTATAGAGTAACTTAATTTATAAGTTTTTAGTAGTTTGAGTATACTTGAATAAGTATCAATCATTGACTATATGATATGACAATATCTCACGTACAAATAGATTGCTTTCTTGAGATCACAATTCATGTAAATCAAATAATTTCTCTGCACTTTCTCAATCAACTATCACTGGACCATATTAGTTTGAAATAATAAATTTATATCAATGTTTGATTTCACCAAGATTCATATAAAAGTAAAATTATGTCTTTCTTGCACAAAAATATTATCTCATGTATAGAAATAGCAGGACACATAATTTTACCAATTGCACTAATACATGGTACTTCCAATCATTTTCTGAGATCAAAATTGATCTTTCATCATGATAAGTGATCTCAAAATCATTGGGATACTCAATGGATCAAATCTCTTTTAAATCCTTCAAGGATTTTCCTATAGCATTTATCGTCTAGCTATAAAAGACGATCATTCTTCATACGTATTCAAGTTTTTCATATATTTCCAAATTTAAAGAAACCTTAATGCATCGACCTTAGAACACATCTCAAAACAAAAATGTTAGAAATTTTGCAAATAACCTTTTTCCCTCAAAGAAAAAATCTTACTTTTTATCTTACGATTTAACTGTTCGCACAACTAGCTATTTGTACCTCACTGGCATTATATCTTAGCCTATGGATTAATTTCAAAATCTCACTTTTCAAGTGAAATATAATATACTTGAATTGCATATTTTATCTATACACACTATTTGATAGATTTAAATTCAAGATCCTTTTTAGAATTTATAATGCACTGTCAATGGTTATTTGATATCAATTTCATTAAGGCGTAACATATCAAGATTGATCCTTCTTTTTCATCATTTTCAGGTACTTAAACCTTTACCAAGGTTTTCTGAAAAGTTATGTCATAGTTCTTTTCAAAGAACTTGTCTCATTATCATTGATCATCTTTATTATTTGCTCCTTACTTTCTTCAAGGAGCTTTGTATATGGAACTGATTTGTCTATCACGCTTCAGGCAAGCCATATATTTTTCCCTTCAAGGACTTCTCATTGGAGAATTTATAAATGAATTATAACATAAGGTCAATTTGACAATGAACTTGCAACATTTAGTAAATCATGACTTATCTCCTGAACTTTGATTTAACTTTTTTTTTTACTAAAATCTAGATAATTCATTTAATACATTTCAGCTATAATCATATATCCCTCTGATATTAAAAAACTAACATTCACACAATCTTATTCTGGGAATCCATCTTTATACATGGTGGATGTTACACATTCAAACTTTCAGATAGATTTATTTGATTTCTTACCCTGAATCAACAGTTTAACGGAACCTTGTTGGCTTGATGCATACAAATATTACTATGTTCAAATAAACTCACCTCATACCAAATTATTTTTAGGAGATTTGTTCTTATAAATACTGGTTCAGCTATAATTGGAGGCACATAATTTCTGCTAAACCAATCACTATTTATAACTTTTATGGTTTGGAACTGTGATCTTAATTTAACAATTTGAGCAAACAACCTTGCAAGAATTAAATTCCAAGTTGATAGCAAAGTGCATATGACCAACCATAGAGGCATCTCATTTCATAGTAAATGGTCCACATGGCAGATGCACGGGCCCATATTTAGCTTGTTGTACATTCTAAGAATTTAGAGGTCATAACCTTAACCTTAACCAGTATAATATTTTACCATGAGAACAAGCGACATAATACAATTCTTGAAAAAATATTTTATTTCTTCAATGTAAAATTGCATTGGTATCACCCAAAAACTAACCTCCAAAGAAGTATGATGTGGTAGACGTAAAATATAGTAACCCAAACCATATTGGGGTCGAACCCACAGGAAAAACATTGAACAATCTCTCAAACTTGATAAAATCCATGAGCAATGCAAGAAAGTAAATAGGGGACTTTTGAAATCAACAGTAAGTAGTAACTGAACTTGAATACTTGAGTTGGTAAACAATAAAAGAAAAATACTAGGACTGTGTTCTCAACTCCATAAACTTTGTGAATCCAATTAACTTGTTTTCTTGTTTTCATGTAGATTAGAAAAGCTATGTATTATCTTGTAAACGTGTTGATAAATCTCACCCTTTACCCTGTTAGTTTTAGGGTGTCGCCTTATTTTTCCTTGTCTATAACCTCAATTCAACTTTCATCTTTTGGGTCTCAAGTTGATTAGATGAGATAACAGAATTATAAGATAGATGTGAATCCTAAATTACTATCTTAGTACCCTTTCCTAATCTCAAACTCCCTTATGAGGAGATTCTCAAATACAAGAAATCGTCAAGCTTCTGCAATAGCTTTGAGGTCAATTAATACGAAGAAGATTAAGATACATGAAATCACAATACAATAGATGAATCTCCTACTTTTTTGTGCAGTTAATACGCCAGGGTTTTCACAACCCTAGTCAAGGAAATTAGCCACACATATTCATGCCACATTCCATGAGAATCAATAAAGAGCACATGCATTTAATTACACAAGAATAAGAGGAAGAAAATCTGAAGTCTTCAATTAAATAAAAACCCAAAATCTCAAGAACAAAATCTCAATGAGTAAATATGTTAAAAGTAGTAAATGAATGTAAAAGTCCGTAACCTAATAAAGGAATAACCCTAAGGTATTTATAGTATCTCAAAATACTCTACCTAATTAAAATGAAATAGGAAAACTATGTCGGCATAAGGTACGACTCGCGTAGTCCACTCGTAAGGTATACTTATGAGTCGTATAATGCTTGTTATAAGTATTCCAGTAACTGATCTTTTAGGGATCCAGACTTCTATTATTCTTAACACTCATCCTCACGAGCAATAGCCATACTTTACAACTCGTGGTCTTTACCCATCACCACCCTTTCCTTTTTCTTCATTGCTTTTGCACACTAGTCATCTCATGAATGGTCACTATGTGTCATATTTAGACTTTATGGCTTGCCTCCTTCTTTGAATTCACCTCTAAATAAAAGATTTAGTTTTTTTTCTCTTTACAATTTCTTAGCACGACCCATAGTGACTTACGAGTCATCGTTATCCTTCACTTAGTTTTTTCAGCTTAAACTTGGTTACTATTTTGTTCACGAGTAAACCTATGAATTGTATGATGTGTTAACAATATGTAAGCTGACTCATAGGATGATCGGTCTTTTTTTCGAGCTTGTTCCTCCAATTTTCATTCTAAGGTGCTTCGCATCTATATTCCCTACAATCAAGCAACAAATATCTCATATCCATAAAAATAACCTAAGTGCAAGCATCGATTCCTTGTTATTAGACATCAAATATGTTGTGTTTTCATGATGCATCAGCCCCCTCAACCAAGAAGGTTTGTGTATCCTCAAGTAAAACAAAACTCAAAACTTGTAATACCCCGTATGTTTCTAAGCTAGGAGACAAACCATTTTTCCTATATATGATTCATACTTGATTACATGACTTACAATGATTATCCTAGAAATAAGATAGCTTATGATGCATTAAGCATGTTCATATGAGTCACTTAAGGTAATACAAGCTAAGAGTTTTTGAATCAATCAAGTTTTAGTGTTCGATTTTGTAAGGGTCATATTTTAATGAGTATAAATCAATGTTAATATGGTATTTCTACATATTTATACCCACCAAATTATATAGAATCAAATTAGCTTTCCAACGATACTAATTTTACCTTAATCCAATACCCGAGCAAAAAGTTATGCCCATTTTAGTGAGAGACAGTAAGGGTATGCGATTGGTTAGGCACCGCCCAACCAAAATTAGGCGATTTGTTAGGAGCCGCCCAATCTGGCTTGTGCAATTACTTGGATGCCGCCTAACTCAGTTCCAAGTGCTAAAAACACTCCATTTTGAGTTATTTTGAGGGTAATTAAGTCTTTTAACACTCCTTACACGTCCCTAAACTTGACCCTACAAAATATATAGCTCCTAATTATATTAGAACCCTACTAAAATCTTAAGCTAATCATCCAAGAGCACTAAAAGATAAAAACAACTAGGGTTGCATAATTAAGCATGAAGATCCAATTTCAAGGAAATTCCTTCGTCAATCATCAAGAATCTTCCTTCTAAGGTATACGTGAGTTGATTCATGGACTCCTTTTGTTGATGAATCTCAAGAACCATCTTTTAAATTGTGTATTGTGATGTTTACGTTATTTGTGGTTGATGTTCACGTGGTTGGAGTTTGATGATGCCTAAGATGGGATCTTTGTATGTTTTGTGTGAGGATATGGTGGTATTTAATGTATAAATATGTGAAATTGGTGGTTGAATATTTGTAATCTTGATGAATCCACCTA
>JAPEIP010000003.1:2603851-2630749 GCA_026120095.1 Capsicum chinense
GTGGTTGGAGTTTGATGATGCCTAAGATGGGATCTTTGTATGTTTTGTGTGAGGATATGGTGGTATTTAATGTATAAATATGTGAAATTGGTGGTTGAATATTTGTAATCTTGATGAATCCACCTATGACTTAGATGTGCATGTAAGGTGTTTGTGAAAATACCTAAGGGAATAGAAATCATGCTTTTATGACATAATAAGTCCTAAATGACTATACCATGTTCTACGTTTATGTTCAACGTGATCCCCATGCTATTGTCTTGAATTGAAGATTTTGTATGAGATGCTCATGATATTGTTATGATATGGAATGACCATGTTATTAAAACCATGAAAGTATATACATATTGTTTGTATTCCCGATCATGTGATAGTTTGTTAAGAATCATTCTTATTATGAAATCCTTATGATATTGTGAATTATGGAAATTAAGTCAACGAAACTCAGTGAATTCAGCTTAGTTTAACTAATAAAATATTATCTACTCAATTAATCAATTTATAAATTAGTTCAGTTCAGTTACTCAATTTAGCACAGTTAATCTTTTTAGAGTCTTTCAGTTGGGAGTAGGGACTTGCACCGAGCGAGTGCAGGGATGGCGGTGTTTCCCGTTATAAAGGCAGAGCTATTAGCAGCAATCCCTATACTCCAGAACTGTGTAGCTTGCACAGGATAGGAGTCACCCGTCAGATTAAGGCTATACTTGACTATTATATTACCTTAGGCTTGATTTTCTATTCAGGGTCACCCGTCAGAGAGGCTTGACCATAGTAGAGGTCCCTACCCATGTCATGGTATTACACCCTTCCAATTAGGGTAAAGATTGGACCCCACCAGTACAGTATCGGGGCATGTTGGTTAGGTTACTACCTCCCATAGTCATAGTTATAGTTACAGTTTCAGTATCTGTCTTCAGAGTAGAAATTAGGAATCAGGACTGTCAGATACAGTCTTCGATCTCAGTAAAGAACTCAAATAGTTTCATTAATTCCTAGACCATCCTGTCAGATAGGCTTGGTCCCATATTCAGATGCTTATTATTAGATCTTGAGGTCACCCAGAAGATATGCTTGATCTCAATCTCAAATTCAGTCGACTATTCTCTTTATCAATTTCAGAGATCACTCATTAGCTAGGACTGATCTCAGCCTTAGATATTTAGATACAATTTTGAACTCTGATAGTTTTCCCCAAAATTAGGACTTTTCGATACAGGCATCCATGTTATCAGTCATTCAGTATCCCAGTATCATAAAACTCATATTGTCAGAGTTCAAACTCAAGTAGTCAGTATCTCTACGAGTTCAGTAGCAGTTACGTATGTATGTATGTATTCTCACATTTATATTAGTCATCATCTTCAGGCATATAAACCCCATGCATTTAGCCTAGCCCCACGTATACTCAGTATTTTAGTTGTACTGACGCATTTGCGCTATGGTGCTTTCTTTTTATGTTACACCATAGGTTCTGAGGTGCAGATTCTAGATCAGCAGTAGCAGTTCAGTAAGCAGTGATTCCTCATCTTTTGAGGACATGATCGTTACATTTATTATTCTAGTATTTTAGTTTATTTTCCATTTAGGGAGTTAGTTGGAGGTCTGTTCCTTCAACTCTTTATTCAGACAGTTTAGAGGCTTTCAGACGATTATAGAGTTTTCAGATTTAGACTTTAGTATTTTCAATTTTGTTTTAGTACTGTGATACCACCTTATTTTAGATATTTTATTATTCAATATTAAACCTTATACCCTCTTCGTTTATATTTCCGTATTTTATATGTATATTATGCAGTTATAGGTACAGATATCAGTCATTAATTATATTGTAGTCCGTCGGGGTCATGAGCACCGTATAGCATTTCGGTTGAGAAAATCGGGGCTTTGCAAACTTGGTATCAGAGCCTTAGGTTCAATAGAGTCCTAGAAAGTCTAAAAGCCACATCTAGTATTTTATTGTACATGGGTGTGTTGCGCGCCACATTTATGTACAGGAGGCTATAAAATTTTTTAGGAACAGATTCCCTTCTTTCAGTACTTATATCATGCCAGTGAGAAAAAGCTTAAGTTGAACTCTCAGTTTAATCCTTGTTCCTCTTCTGTTTGCAGAACATGCCTCCTAAGAAGAGAACAGGGAATCAGTCAGCCCCACAGCCCGCAGATCCTTTGAGTGAGAATGTGTCACATATAGAATTTTGGGCAGCTTTTCAGGTGCTAGCCCAGGCTGTGGCCACTAGTGTTCAGGACAACCGACAAACTGCAGCCCCACCCCAGTAAGATGGGGATTTAGCTATAGCTAGAATCAGAAATTTTATAAGAATGAACCCTCCAGAATTGTTTGGGTCAATAATAGGTGAGGGCCCACAGTTGTATCTAAAAGTGGTAAAGAGGATCACCCAAATCATACATGTGTCAAAGGAGGAGAGTGTGGAAATAGCATCCTATAGGCTAAAAGATATTGCTCATGATTTGGTAGTGTTGTGGAAGAAGAGTAGAGGGGAAGATGCAACTCCTATGTCTTGGCAGATATTTTAGGATGCCTTCTTAGATAAGTTTTTCCCATTAAAGATGAGAGAAGCTAGGGTAGAAAAGTTTATGAACCTGAAACAAGGATCCATGACAGTGAAGGAGTATTGTCTTAAGTTAAACCACTTAGCTAAGTATGCTCTTGACTTGATAGCTGACCCAGAGCGAGTATGAGTAAGTTTGTGACTGGTGTGTCTGGGTTAGTATTAAAAGAGTATAGAATAGCTATGCTCAATAGGGACATGGACCTTGCTAGGTTACTGATGCATGCTCAGTAGATAGAGGCAGATAAGCCTAAGGAGAGGGAGAGATCTAATAAGAGATTCAGAACAGGTAGCTACATCTTTTCTCTACCTAGGTCATAGGGTGGCAATCGTTCTCACCATAGTCAAAAAAATTTAGACCTTGTTCCATTTTCAGCTAGTGTGCCCACACCTAACTTTGGAGATGTTAGTCATGGTGGGGCGCCAAGCTCCAAAGCCCAGAGTAGAGTTAGAAATGAGCATACTTATCCGCTTTGTGGAGAGTGTGGCAAGAATCATCTAGGTGCATACAAAGCTAATAGTCAGGTGTGTTTTGGGTGCGGTAAGCCAGGCCACAAAATGCGGGAGTGTAGAGTGTTAGCTCAGAAAGGTAGAGATTCCTGTGAGTAGGCCACAAATCCCAGCACCAATAGTGGTCAGTGTTAGAATCGACTTTATTCACTCCAGACTCACCATGATCTAGAAATTTTCCCCAACCTAGATTTGGGTACGTTACAAGTTTTTCATGATCATTGTATGCATTGTTAGATATCTTGCGCTCATTTGAGCTTTTGTTTCAACATGAGTTAGTCAGTAACATTAGCAGGTCTAGTTCAGTTTATGCATCATGCATTAGTCTCATCTCTCTAATGTTTAGTTATAATCTAGTTCATAGATGCCCTGTGCATCACCCCAGTATCTCAGTAAGGTAAACATTCCTAGAGGGATATAGTGTCCCAAGGGGGAGATACCCTACCTTTTCTTAATGCTTTCATGTTCCCATTATTAATTAGTTATCAAGTTCCATGGCATAATCCGTCAATATTTCAAGAATCAGCTCAGTCAGCTATTCAAGCATTAGATATACGTGTTCAGTAGAGAAAGTATTATTTATCAGTATCTTCACTCATATATTTATATTTCATGTCAGTCATGTAATCATGCATCAGATATGCATGTTTATTATGTTGTGCTCATCTTTCAGTTATGTCAGTCATGAACCCATGTTTCAGTAGTGTATGTCTTTTACATACTTCATCTTATTATCTCTCCTGCCTCAGTTAATTTCCATTCGAGCACGAATGTTCCCAAGGGGGAGATATTGTAATACCCCACATGTTTCTAAGCTAGGAGACAAACCATTTTTCCTACATAAAATCACCTATCCTGTGATTCATACTTAATTACATGACTTACAATGAGTATCCTAGCAATAATATAACTTATGATGCGTTAAGAATGTTCATATGAGTCACTTAAGGTAATACAAGCTAAGAGTTTTTGATCCATCAAGTTTTAGTGTTAGATTTCATAAAGGTAATATTTGAATAAGTATAACTCAATGTTAATGTGTTATTTCTGCATATTTCTAACCACCAAATTATAGAGAATCGAATTAGCTTTACAATGATATCAATTTTGCCTTAATCTAATAGCCGAGCAAAAAGTTATGCCCCTTTTCGTGAGAGACAGTAAAGGTATGTGAATGGTTAGGCGCCGCCCAACCTGGCTAGTGCGATTACTTGAGCACCACCTAGGTCAGTTCCAAGTGCCAAAAATACTCCATTTTGAGTTATTTTGAGGGTAATTAAGTCTTTTAACACTCCTTACATGTCCTTAAACTTAACCCTACAAAATATATAGCTCCTAATTACATTACAACCCAACTAACATCTTAAGTCAATCATCCAAGAGCATTAAAAGAGAAAAACAAATAGGGTTGTATAATTAAGCTTGAAGATCAAATTTTAAGAAAATTCCTCCGTCAATCATCAAGAATCTTCCTTCTAAGTTATGTATGAGTTGATTCATGGACTCCTTTTGTCCATAAAGCTCAAGAACCATCTTTTAAATTATGTATTATGATGTTTATGTTGTTGGTGGTTGATGTTCATGTGGTTGGAGTTTGATGATGCCTAAGATGGGATCTTTGAATGTTTTATGTGAGGATATGGTGGTATTTAATTTATAAATATATGAAATTGGTTGTTGAATATTTGTAATCTTGATGAATCCACCTATTCCTAAGATGTGCATGTAAGGTGTGTGTGAAAATACCTAAGGGAATTAGAAATCATGCTTTTATGACATAATAATTCCTAAATGACTATTCCATATTCTAAGTTTATGTTCAACGTGATCCCCACGCTATTGTCTTGAATTGAAGATGTTGTATGAGATGGTCATGATATTTTGTGAATGACCAAGTTATTCAAGCCATGCAAGTATATACATGTTGTGTGCATTCTCGATCATGTGATAGATTGTTGAGAATCATTCTTATTATGAAATCCTTACTTATGATATTGTGAATTGTGGACTCTACTCTTATGATCAAGTCAATCATGTGTGTCAATTTCCTTCCATCAGTTCCTGGGAGTACTTGTACCCAAAAATTATAGTTGTGTGCCTAGAGCTAGTGTCATGTTTCAAGACATCCTAAGTCAAGCTATGCTCCATAGATTTTAGTTAGTCACGTGACTCAGAAAAACTCAGAAATCTCAATAGTTCGGTCGTCCCAGTAGTTTCAGTACTCTCAGTCAGACCTCAGATCTCAAGTAGCTTTTTCGTCAGTCAACAGAACTCAGTGAATTCGGCTTAGTTTAGCTAAGAAAATATTATCAGCTCAGTTAATCAGTTTATAAATCAGTTCAATTCAGTTAGTCTATTCAGCATAGTTAATCTTTTTAGAGTCTTTTAGTTGGGAGTAGGGACTAGCACCGAGCGAGTACAGGGATGGAGTTTTTGCCTGTTATAAAGGCAGAGCCGTTAGCAGTAATGCGTGTACTCCATAATTGTATAGCCAGCGTAAGACAGGAGTCACCCGTCTGATTAAGGCTATACTTGACTATTATATTTCCTTAGGCTTGATTTCCTATTTAGGGTCACCCGTCAGAGAGGCTTGACCATAGTTGAGGTCTCTACCTGTGGAACGGTACTGATACCCTTCCAATCAGGGCAAAGATTGGACCCCACTAGTACAGTATTGGGGCATGTCGGTTAGGTTACTACCTCCCATAGTGACTGTTACAGTTACTATTTTAGTATCAATCTTCAGAGTAGAAATTAGGAATCAGGACTATCAGATACAGTCATCGATCTAAGTAAGAAACTCAGATAGTTCCATTGATTCCTGGACCATCCCGTCAGATAGGCTTGGTCCCATATTCGAATGCTTATTATTAGATCTAGAGGTCACCCGACAGACATGCTTGATCTCAATCTCAGATTCAGTTGAGTATTCTCATTATTAGTTTCAGAGATCACTCGTTAGCTAGGATTGATCTCAAACTTAGATGTTCAGATACAGTTTAGAACTCAGATAGTTTTCTCCAGAATTAGGACTGTTAGATACAGTCATCCATGTTATTAGTTATTCAGTATCTCAGTATCATGAAACTTATGTTATCAGATTTCAAACTCAAGTAGTCAATATCTCCATGAGTTCAGTAACAGTTATGTATGTATGTATGTATGTATGTATTCTCATGTTCATATTAGTTAGCATGTTCATGCATATAAACCCGATGCATTTAGCCTACCCCCACGTATACTCAGTACTTTAGTTGTACTAACGCATTTGTGCTATGGTGCTTTCTTTTTTTGTTACACCATAGGTTCTGAGGTGTAGATTCCAGATCATCAGTAGGAGTTCAGTAAGCAGTGAGTACTCATCTTTCGAGGACATGATCGTTACATTTATTATTCCATTATTTCAGTTTATTTTCAGTTGAGGGAGTTAGTTGGAAACATGTTCCTTGAACTCCTTATTCAGACAGTTTATAGGCTTTCAGATGATTATAGAGTTTTCAGATTTAGACTTGAGTACTTTCAGTTTTTTTGGTACTGTGATACCACCTTATTTCAGATATTTTATTATTCAAGATTGAATCTTACACCCTCTTTGTTCATGTTATCGCATTTTATATGTATATTATGTAGTTACATGTACAGATATCAGTCATGGGTTAGCTTGTGGTCCTTTGGGGTCATGAGCACCGTGTAGCATTTCGGTTCAGAAAATCGAGGTGTTACAAAACTACTCACAACAACAATGCTTAAATAGGAAGATATTAAGATACCTATGGCAGTGACTTTTTATTTCAGTTAACAACATTTTATCCCCCCTCCCAGTTTTAACTTTTTAGGAACCCACCTGTGTATTTCGATTTGGTATACAGAATGATAGAAATGAATCCTATGATGGCATTATATTAGTAACAAATAGCTAGGCATAAACCCAAATCACATTTACTAAATAGTCTAGAAACCCACTATTATAATCCTTGTACACTCACAATAAAAGAAATCCCATATACTCAGCTTTTGATCAATAATGTGGTTCAAGTCTATTTCAAAAGAAACTCTCTCTCACAAAAAAGTATCGGCCGGTATATGCAGAAAACAATAGGCTTGCCCATATGATCTCTTCCTGGGTTTTTGAATAGTTAGGGATAGGATCACTATAGGACTTTATTAAGCTTGTAACATAGGTTTGAGGATGGTATGGTATCTCTTTGGGATTTTTAGAGACTAAGACTCCTTGACACTATGCTTTATTTGGGGTCCACTTATTTTCCAACTTTTTCTTTCTTTTTTTTATGCCGTTATTTCTCCCATTTTGTTTTACAACACATTCAGATTGGGACAGGTATGGTTTAATTGTCTCTCTTTCCTTTTATTTTCTTGCAATTTATTTTTCATTTATTATCTTTTTTAAGACAATACGGAATGCTACACGATACTCGTGACCCCGAAGGACCACAAGCTAACCCATGACTTATATTTGTACCTGAACACTGTATAATATACTGCATAAATACGGAATAAAAAGTTGAAAGGCCATATGGTTAAAATATATGATAAAACCCAACATCTGAAAGTATGGTATATCAATACCAAAACAACTAAAATAACTGTCTAAACATACTATAGTCGGAAAGCCTCTAACACTATATTGTCTGAATAAGGAGTTGATAGGATATGTCCCCAACTAACTCCAACTATTGAAATAAACTAAGTATTATAGAAGTGAAGTAATCAAATCATAACATCCTCGAATGATGAGGACTCACTACTTACTCTGACTGCTGCAACTGGAATGCTACTGATGTTCTGGAGCTCGTACTTCTGAACCTATGGTATAAAACACCATAGCGCAAATGCGTCAGTACGATTGAATATACTGGTATGCTAGTGAGGTAGGCTGAATGCAAAGAGTTCATATACATGAACAATACTAACTGATTGTATAACATGAATGTGAGAATACATACATGAAAAAGTAACTATAACTGAATTCGTGATAATACTAACTACTAAGTTTGAATACTAATATCATGAGTTACTGATAACTGATGTAACTGACACTAAGTGATTATATATGACAGTCTAGATTCTGATGGAACTAGCTGAGTTCCATACTGTACTGGGTGACTATATCTGATAGTCATGAATTCTGTAGAACTATCTGATTTCTATTACTGAGACCTGAGACTAATTTTGTGGGAAGTAGTCCTTAATCGATATGCCCCTTATAAGATATTATAGCTGAGTAGAGATCCAATTTGTAACCTTAATTGGAAGGGTGTCAATACAACGCCATTGGTAAGGAAAAACTGTGAATAATCCTCATCAAATAGGTACTCTAATGAGAACGATGAGACCCTCATCTAACAGGTTAAGCCACCTTATCTACCCTCATCTAGCAGGTTTGATGCCTCAACCTACGTTGGCTACGTATTTTTGGAGCACAAGGAATTTCTTCTCTGAATCACACCCTCTACTAACAGGTGAGTTCCCATCCTTAGGCTCACTCGATGCTGAATCCTAATTCCATCTAAATAGACACTGAACTGAATATACTGGACTGAACTTGATTGAGTTCACTCAATTCCGTTGACCGAAGAAATATTACTGAGATCTGATAATTAACTGAGATTATTGAGATTACTCAGATTACTAGATTGATATTGAATTTATTGAGTTTTCTTGAGTCATGTAACTGACTAAATTCTACTGATCATGGCTTGACTAAGATTATTATGAAACTGACACTGGCTCAAGGTACGCAACTAAATTTTCTGGTACAAGTACCCCGAGGACTCGATAGCATGAAACTGACAATGAAACTTCTTGAACACATGACCATAATCAATAATTCATTATACAATCACTTGGGAGTTTCATGAAGCACTTAGTTCTTATACTCTTGTACATGAATAGGAATGCATTCAAATATATCATGGTTACACAATTCTAGTCTAATGTGCATTCCATCAAACAATTTCAATGTATCACAATAGCGTGAGAGTAATTTTGAAACATAAGGATAAAGCATGAATTCATCATTTAGGCCCTATTGAGTCAATAACCATAAATCTTACTCTCTTAGGAATTTTATCAAACATCTAGTATGCGTAACTTAGGGCTTAAGCATGAACATAAACTTAATACATCAAGTTCCTTCATTAAACTTAATTTCATCGATTTCAATCAATAAATAAACAAAATTTCATGAAAACATATTAAATCTTCCAACTTGGAAGTCACACAACAACATAAACATGATTATAATTAATCTAAAACATGGGTTTCACAATTCATGATTTTAAAAAAAGGATTCTTGAGCTTCATGGGTGAAAGAAACACATGAATCAACACTAAACATACCAAAAAAGCTTGGATCTTAAAAGTTAACTAACATTTCTTGAACGTTCTTGGATTAGGAAACGCAAATCTTGATGTTTTTCTTGATGGTTCTTGAACTTGAAGAACTTGAAATTCTTAGTTTCTTAAAGAAGGGTTTTGATCTTGTTCTTGGGGATTGATCTTTGAGAGGAATCCTAATTTCGTATTGTAGGTGAATAATGAAGTTCTTATCTCTGGTCTAGTATAATTAGGGGTTAAACGGGTGGAAAACGACCCAAATACCCTTTTAAAAATGGCTTGAAATCGTTGATCGAAAGTGGCAATGGTTTGGGCGACGGTCCTGACCTTTGCACTTGGAAAGAAAACTGGTTCACTTCCTTATTCATGATGGCTTGGGCGATGGTCCGTCGCTAGCTTGACGGTCCGTCGTCCTAACCGTCATTTCTAGGCAGTTCCATAACTTTTTACTCCAATATCGGATTTGGACAAAATTGGTATCGTTGGAAATATAATTTAATTTCCTATATGATAAAAATTTGAAATTGGGGAAATTATATCTGATTTAAACATTAATGATTTTAGGAAGTCATCACTAACTCTTTTAGAGACTAGATTTGACTTAAAAAAAGTTCGGGGTATTATAAGTAGAGCTTGGTACGAGTCGTATCAAGGAATCATATGGTGGGTAGTGTTTGATCCTTTTGGGATTTTATTTTTCCAGGGATACGGGTCACGAGTACGGATCATATGCTATGGTTACGACTTGGTTGGATGAGTTATATACAGGATAGTGTTTGATCCAAGGGTTGAGGCTTGGATATAAGTGGTGGGTACCAATCCTACAGAAGGGTACGACTTAAATGGGTCAGTCGTATCCCTATGACAGGTTCTTAAAGATTTTATGTGGGGGTATTCTGGACATTTTTCTACTTACACTAACTAGGACCCATGACTTCTAATACATTTAGGAGGTTATTTACCCTATTATTTGATTCATTAACACTTAGTGACTATTCCAAAACACTTTATAATTCACTCAAGAGCTTTTGGGGAAAGAAGGTTAGGGTTTCATCTTATGAATTGCTTTGGGGCTTTTCTTGGTGATTTCTTTTCATCAAGTCTCTGATATTAGGCATGATTCTCTTCTTCATTATAATTTCAACTAAAGTAATGATTTATATAATTCATTTCCTAGTTTTACTATTTCATGATTATGGTTTTCAACTATTATTTAGGGTTTTTGCTATTAAATGTTTCATTATGATTTCCTATGATTTTACTTATGTTTTTATATGCATTAATGGTGTTTTTGACAATTGGATTGCATGGTAATGGTTTAATGGTCTTTGGAATTTATCATGGTTATATTATGCCCTAAGGTGTTTGATAAAATACTTAATAAAGATATGTTCATTGCATTGACTTCTTTTAAGGGAACTCTTGCATATTCTAAACTAGATAAAGGATTTATGCATGGTTTAAGTGGTTTGAAAAGTCCAAAGGCTAAATGGTTATGCTTGTGGATAACATGGAAGTCACCCAAGTGGATTTAATATTGTATATGGATGGGCACCTATGGCCTTGGTTAATAAATGGTAAATGGTTTGTTTGGACATGGTTTTAATTAGGAATTAATAGTAGGGTATATAGCTAAGCATTGAAAGGTGGCGATTCTGAGGGGTGAGCAAAATCCGAAACTCATATTTGATGGTATGAGGGGTCTTCGATGACCATGTATATGTGTCACATTTTATATTGGGTGATATACTATTCATCCTATAGGATATTCCCTGGTCATGCGGTTTCACACACTGGGGCCCTTTCAGTAGGGAGAGCTAAACCCATATGGCCCGTGGGTGGTTAGGACGATGAAGATACACAACCTAGGTAAAGTTTTTAACTGCATGCCAAACTCGATACACTTTTCTAGCACTTATATATGTATGGTTATATGTATTATTGATAGTTTTACTTGGTTTTATGACTGGAATTATTTTATCCTTATCTTAAGATTCATGCTAACAGACACTGGCTAACCCCATCTACTGGCTGTTGTATACCCATGCTATGTAGGATCCGAGCATTCTACTCCTCCGGTAGAATACAGATTCTGTATTAGAATATGGACTGAAGTAGAAAGCTTCCATCCTTTTGGGAGGCATCGTTTCATATTGTATATTTATTTAGACACTTTTCTTTTATTTTAGATATTGGTTTTTGCCATGTTTGGGGGCATGTCCCAATCAAATTTGTTTATTCTTTTAGATAGAGGCTTTGTGGTACTTCTGGAGGATGGCATGGGTAGGATCAGTATTGGTGTCGGCCTTGGCATAGGAATAAGCCAATGGTCTGATATTATTGGATGATATTGTTGGTTGTTCCATCATATTATATTTTGTGATTGAATTTCATATTATGTTTTATATTCCCTTTGGTTTGTGGTATATGGTTTGGTTTGATACGATTGGGCAGTTGGTGCGGTACCGTTGGACTCGGTTGGGTCATTCACGGTTGTGACCCTATCCAAGAGTCTTAATGAATACAATAACACTATCTTGTTATATATTCTGAATTCAGCCCATCTAAGGTTGGATATAGGCGGTTGGATTGGGTAATAGGGGGTGGTCCCCTGTCTTGGTTGGACTTGAGATGACCATTACGACAAGGCTCAGGGTCAGTCATATCAAATACCCACTTGTTACTACTAGATAGGAGTCATGAAACATTAATCCACACAAAATTTTATGAACATACTCAATCTTAACAAACTTCTCTATCTTTATGGTCACTGCCTAATCACTATACTGACTAAAGAATTAACATACTCTAATCCCCCCTTAACTGGTAAATATCTCTCATAGTGCTATTATACAATCTTTGCAACACCTTTATGGCCCCATGGATACATAATCTACTAAATTTGGATAAACACTACCCCTATTTCACTGCTGCTACAAATATAGGCTCATGCTCCTAGCTCTAGGTCATACTTTCATTGGATTCTAAGAAGGGATCTGAGAACACATATGACTTTGGATAACTGCATGATTTCTATAAATAAGAACAAACTCTTTCAAAGTTTAGAACTTAAAGGCATTGATGGGATCCTTCTTAGCCTGCATCCAATATCCTAATTACCATTAGGGACTGTTTGAGAAAACTCCATTGGTAGGAATTTAAAGTTGACTCTTTCTATTAAACAAAAATAAGGCAGAATTAGCATGAATGGAGCAATGTAAGAATCTGTATAAGTTTCTTAGAAAACATCTCTGCTACATGATCTGAGATATGAAAGAAGGAAAATATTTCTTAAATGTCATGTAGCCTTATGAAATAGACGTCTCCGTACTATTTTGTAAGACACTACTATACACGATTCATAGACACCTTGGGACACTTGAACCTTGTTCTCTGATACGAAGTTTGTCACGACCCGAGACTACCCCTTAGTCATAACATAGTGCTTAAAATCACAAGTGATCCCAAGATAACCCATTGTACTGGCATAATGATTGAGGAATTAATTTGAACATATATAAAAGCTAAGTTTACTAAGCAGAAACATAGTCATGAGATAAGTTGCTTCAATACATTATTGTTAAAAGTTTACAACATAGTAATTTGAAAGTAAGAGGAACTTAAGCTACATGCAATGACTCTAACTGTCCCTCTATGAAGACTCTTCTAATACTAACTATAAGTTGTCGGTAAATGACCCCAACAAACCCAAATCAATATATACAAATAAGAAAATAAAATACAAGAGATGCAACTGGCTTGAGTCCTCGAAATAAGAGAACTTATCACTTGTTGGCTGAATGTTATGATCTACTTGATTATGAACCTAAGAGTAAGAACTTGAATCTACATCACATGAAAAATGTCAGAAGAAGAGATAAACAATCAGTACTGTTAAATGTACTAAGTATGTGACATATGCACTAGTCAGGAAAATACTTAAAACATGTTTTAAAAATAAGGACAAAAGAAATTTACTAAAATATGCATTTAAAACATGTCTGTATGTAAAAGATGTAAGGCGTAGTGAAATTTATATATTATGAGCTAAACGTTTCTGTAAATTGGGAAGAAATAGAAGCGTGGAAACTATATTTAGTGTCAAGTTTAATCTGAATATGTTGTAAAACTATACTAAGGGTCAAGTATGAATACTGGGTCTGAAACTATGCGATGTGAAATAATGCAATGACCAAGTATAAAAATTTATGAAAAAAAACTAAATAACTAAATGCAGAGTCATGCATAATCTAAAGATGAAACATAAATTAAGGACTGTGGGAGCTAACATAAATCGACATACCTTAATCTGAGCAAATCGGGGCCCAACCTATAACCCCAATTTGAAGGGTCCTACCACCTTGCCAAGGGTGAAACTGGCTGGCATGGATCCACTAATCTTATATCCCAAAGTACTAGGGTGTCAGTCCTAACTGGAAGGTGGCCCCTTATAACCTATGGTGGCGTTGTAGTTCTATAACTTAGGGACTTCTACTAAAGGTATCAGTCCTAACTGATGGGTGAGCCTTCATCTATGTGTTCTCTCGATCCTAACCACTCCCAACTGAATGACACTGAAAGATGATATACATTCCCAATATAGTAATATTCTTAAAAAAAAAACAAAATATGTATATCTAAAGTGGACAAAACATATCACTAATACATACATGAAATCCTAGGTATCGGGTGTTCATAACCCACCAGCTCTAACTAATGTTGCTGAACATGATAATATTAAAAGCTGGAATAATAGAGAAAAATTGAAATTTCATAGCACAAGTCCAAAATAATGAATTTACCAACATACCGAGGGTTCATAATTCTAATTTTGTGAAAATAATAAATTTAATTAAAAACAATTTATGTCAAATAATTTGGATTGAATACTACAAAATCATGATAAATAGTGCTTAATAGTTTTGAAACTGATAACTCTCATATAGCTTGATCACAAGCTTGAAATATTAACTAATATCATGCAAAACATGCTTGAATTTTAGAATAGCATGATTTTTATGATATGGGTTTAAGAAACCTAGAATAATCATTAAAACATTCTCATGAGTGACAAATATATCATGGGGAATTGAATTTAAGCTTGAAGTAACAATTTGGGTAAAGCGCTAGTTTATGAAGATCATTAAATTCATGAACAAAATCATAATTTGGGCATGAGGATGAAAGGAGATCCTCATTGAATACCCATTTACCTAATTGCTTATGATTCTTGAATTGATATTTTGAGGGTTTGAAATTGAAGATGAAGAAACATAATTTCTTTCTTTGAAGTAGTGGAAAATCACATGTTTCTTGAGTAATTCGTGTGTTGTGTTGAGAATAAGGGATTAGAAGTGGTTTTACATTTATATTCAGCCTAATAATATCTTAAATGACATAGTTTTGGGTTAAAAGAGTGGAAAAAGACAAAAAAAAACTCCTTAACAATCATCAAGAAAACTCCAAAAAGTAGTCCCGACGACTTAGGCCACGACTCGTAGGGTCTGGACACGAGTAGTGGCGTGAGTCATGGTCAGGGATCCAAATTTGTTACCTACTACCCTGGTAACTACTCTCTTTTAACGACCCGTTATGTCTTATAATGAGTCATTGTCATTGGTAGCTCTTATAGTGCTTCAGTAATTTGGCCATAACATTTTACTCCGATATCGAATTAAGGCGAAATGGGTGTCATTGGAAATTTAATTGAATTGTCAATCTAATGGTGGGTTTTGAGATAAAAAAAATTCTTAGTAACAAAAATTATGCTCATTTGAAGCTGACTATAGTTATATTCTTCACAAGAATTTAATTACTAAGGAATGTTTTGACTTGTCTTTAAGATAGAAGCTATTTGAGGCCACAATATATGTATAAATCACTTAAAAAACTACCAAAACATGAATTTTGATTATTCTTGAGCTTGAAGCATGGTTCTAATATTGTCTTGGATTTTTGGTTGTTACAACAACTCAACCATTTGGAGCCAAAACACTTCACGACTTTATTGACGAGGCCCCAACACCTTTGACAATCCACCAAGGAGTTGATGGATCACCAGCCCTTTAATAAAGTTGGATAATTTATTGTAAAATCAAATTTAGGTCTCTAGTTTCTTTTCTTGACACTAAATCCTCTTTTCTTTAATTCTAACACTAATTAGAAACTAGTAATCAAACTACTTAGTTGTTATAAATTCTTTAAGTCAATTTTCCTTATTTATCATATTTATTTTGTGATTTTCTAGTTTTAATTTCATTGTAAATTATTTACTCAAGTCCAAAGTTTTTTTCTTGAATCCATTCAAAGAAGAATCTACTCTGGCCACAAGTAAAGATTGGCACTTTATGTACCACCGATGTATAAACAACTTTCAACATTCGCTAATCCAATTGTGAGGAATACAAAGGTAAGAATCTTAAGAGTGTTTTTGAGGAGATTTTACTACAAATATCTTATGCTACTGATCTTATTTGTTTATTTAATAGGTACAAGGAATTGTAAGGAAATATGTCCCCAATGCCTAAGAAAACTATGTGCTATCCTTCTTGTTCAAGTGCTCAAATGATTGGAAATGGAAATCAAGGTGGATATGAAGGGTGTAGTAAGAGACATGATTTTTGTATAGAATCTCTTCTAATTTTCAAAGGATAACAAGATCCAAAAAGTGTATCTTTATAAGGAATAGAAATGTGAAAGGACCTTCAAGGATTATGTTATGAGCAAAATAAAACAAGCCACATATGCCCTTAATCATATTCAAGGTTTGACATTAAGATGGTGGGAACTTTCAATAAATCCCAATCAAATATGTAGTGACTTGAAAGAGGTCAGAGGTCAATCTAAGTGCCAAAGGGATACACAAAGCTTTATAATAGTGATCCAAGAAGATAAATTTGCTCAAGATGGGTAGAAATTTGCAAAGTTCCAAGATGAGTTCTTCTCCTTGATGATTGGTGTTATCCAAACTGTATCACTCCTTCTATGGTTGACTATCTAAGGATACCACTAGTGTTTATGCTTTTCCCATTCTTCTTGGAAAGCTATAGAATTTTTTAATGTATGAAGGTTTTTTCCACCAGAGATAGGTACTATAAGGAGGTTTGGTGTGACATATTGCCTTTGGAATTTGGACACTTTTGCTTAGGCTCCAATTAGTTTGTAAAACATAAAGTCCCGCATACTTTTTGGAAGGCTATAGAGTTTTCGAGGGCATGAAGGTTTTCTTCACCCGAGATGGGTACTATAAGGAGGTTTGGTGTGACATATTCCCTTTGGAATTTGGACACTTTTTCTTAGGCACCAATTATTTTGTAAAACATAAAGTCCCGCATGAGAAAAATTGTCCTAAGATTATAATAAACCAATAGGAAAACAAACTTTTCCACCAACCCTTCCAAAACCTTAAAAAAATGAAGCCACTTACTCAAAATCATTTGATAATGAGAGACAAAAGAATTAGAGGATTAAGGGAGAGAAAAGTGGTAATGCAAGAGTGGAAAAAAGAGGGGGTGAGAGGAGTAAAGTGAGGAGGTTACCAAAAATAGAATATAAATTTCTTTTTCATTTTCTTAACAAGGACATTTATGTAGGTAAAATATTGGGTGATAAAGGAGCACCAACTCACAAAGGGAAGAGTAGCTTTGGTAAGGTTTTAATTGCTTTAACCGAGCTAGATAAAAGGTTGGACTCCCTTAATAGACGTCTTGATTTATGTTCCAACACTATGATTGCAATTTTTCCCCAAGGTAAAGAAGAACCTTTTCATGTGCTTCAAGGTAACATAGCTAACTCTTGAACTTTAGTAAATGTGATGGATCATTGTGTGTCACATGAGTGATTGTCTATCCTTACATGAGCCCAATAATTGTTTGCCTTATGATGATAATGTACAAGCTGAGAGTGTGGATAAACTATTTGATCCTATTGATAACCAAATTGACTCTCTTGTAAGAGTTATTTATGTCCACCTAGTGTTGAAGCCATTGTATTGAATGATAGTACATTGTATTGTGGAAGTTACATTCACCAACTTGTTTTTGAACCCTCAAGTAAGTAATGCGATTGAAAATATTGGTCCATTAAATAGGAGTGACCCTTTGAACATACCTATTAATAAAGATCCTATTATTTGCTTTGCTCATAAGGATGACCATGTGTTTGAAACTTCTTTGAAACTTGATATTTGTTTTTCTATGAGTGAACTTACATGTTATAATTCTTATTGATAGAGTGATCCTTCTATCAATAAGTACAATATCTTATTTAAAGATGATCCAAACAATCTTAGTGAATTACAAAGTGGAGTGGATTATGCTGATGATGTAGCTTGCCTTGAGGGCTATACTCTATTTAAAAGCCCACTATGGTGTGATGTAATTTCTCCAAATGATGGAAATATCTTCTTGGAAGATGAGAGTACTTTTATGGGAAAGAAATGTGAAGGTTTGACGAGTGATCTTTGTGTACCAATTTCCTATTATTCTTTGATATTTCCAATTCTTGAACATATCTTTGAAAATGTTCTTAGGCACTAAAGTGATCATGTTCTTAAGGACACCATAGATGAAATCAATTTGTTTGACACCTTTCATTGCTCTCTATTTGCTTTCTATGATGCTTATGCTAATATGGAGGGTATATCCATTTGTTTTGGTAATGCCTTTGGGGGAAAATAGTGTTGTCTAGACCCATGTCTATGGCCACTCTATCCATTTGACCCTGATAAAAACTTTGAATGTGGTGATTGTTATACGCCCAAGTTGGTGCTTGGTCAAGATGATAAGAAAAGTTTGATTGAGAATGTTGGCATCGTTTCCTATGATGGAAAGTCTTTCTTAGGGATTCATAGTCCACTTAATGGTCCAAAACAAAGATGCGTGTTTTAAAGGGGTTATGTGATTATTGAGGGATGGAACCAAAATGAGCCTTCATGAGTTGTTTATTAATTATCATGGTTCCTTTAGCTTTCAACGATGTCCAAATCTCTTGAATGGCCAAGTAGTTCTTATTTTTTTGGAGTTATATGCCCTCAATTCACCATTTTGATACTTGGCTATATGTTAAGTATGTTCCTCCATGGCTTGGTGAAGAGTTTGTTATTTCTAATCCTAACCCTTATGCCATTAGTATAATGTCTTTTCTTTTTACCCCTATGGTTTTTCAAGGTCCAGATTTGAGGTCGAATCCTTTTCAACAAAGAGATACAAGCCAAATCAACATCGAACTTGCAAAGACTATAATCGAAGGCAGACATAAAGGTACCCAAGCCATGTTCATATTTGAGAGGCAAGTATATTTTTTAGAAACCTTTTTTGAGCTCTCAAGATCTTATCACCATTTATGGAGTATATCTTGGTGTCAGGAGCCAAATTCATCCCAAGACCTTAATAAAAAAGCAAGTTTGAAGACTATAAAAACTCCTATGCTATTGAAAAAGTTAAATATGTTACAAGATATATATATACATATATATATATATATATACTATTTAAGGATTATTTTAGAGTTCCCAAAGCATGCAAAAAAGACCTAGGGGCTCTGAAGAGGTCAAAGGAGTGCAAATAGGCTAAAAAGCCCCTTGAAGGTGACTTGTGGCCCTTTTTCACCCTAGGTTCATGCAAGGTGAACCTAAACTACTTAAGCCAGTCAAATAAATATAATCCACTGCTAAGGTGTGCCTCATCTTCTTAAGTAGATGCCAAGGTGGGAAAATTTTTGTTTTTGGTTGATTTAGGTCACTTTTGGGCCCACTTATGTACGAAATAGCCCAAGGCTATAAATACTATTTATCTTAGGTTACTTACTTAATATTATATTAGGATTAAGGATAAAAAACTCTTGAGAGAGTGTTTGATAGCTTGGGAAAGCTCATGTTGTAATTTGTTTAGAAATAGTGGTTGTAACAGCGTTTCGATTCCCTTGTGGTCAACGTAAGAGATTGGTACTTCTTTATAATAGAATTAGGGGGTTTTGAGTTTAATATACTCTTTAGTTCTTAATTCTCTTATCTTTTTTTGTTTATATTTCTATCTTTATCAATCTATCGTTTATCTTTTATTTTTTGTAGTTATTTTTATGTTGTTATCAAGCATAAAGAGTTGCATTAATCAATTAATCAACTCAAAGATGAGTAGGTTGATTGGAAAAGAGATTTTTATAGTATTTCTAAATTGTTTGTTAGTTACTATATATAACTTCTTGGTGAGAAAATCAACCATAAAACTAGTTCTTTTATAAGTCTTATTAGACAAGGGCCTATATTGTTTGAGATACATAAAAGTGTACTACTAGTTCCTTATGCTAGAAATAAGCTTAAGAAAACTTTGTTCCTTAGTGATAGTATTAAGAGTCTTGGTCCATATGGCTATAGTAGTGGGCTTTTCAAAGCTTCTTGAAGAATTATAAGGGCTAATATAACTAAGGGTAATTTGGACCCATTTTATTGCATTAAAGGAATAATGGAAAACAATAGATTTTGGATGGCCTTGGTAGATATTGATTGGATTTTAAATTGGAACTTGAGAGTCTATTTGGTAATACAGATTGGTTTGGCATGATTATCTTAGCTTGTAAGCATACTGGTATGACAATACAAGTGGTAAATGCCTTAATGAATGACTCCTAGGTTAATGGATAGTTATGTACAAATTATCTTAATATGGGCTTAAAGGAAATTATGTAGCTCATCGTGAAGGTATAGGTACCGTGGGGACGAACAGTGAAAACCATGTTTGCCAGCGTTAAGGGTTCATTTCGTCGTGTGCTTCATTCATAGATTATACATTCTTATGCATATTTTAGTAAAGTCTACGACCTTCAGGTAATTATCCTTTTATAATTTTTCCTTGGTTCGTGTAGCTAACATGCACTGGCCCTTCCAATAGGGGGGATAGACCCATATAGACTATGGGTGCCTTAAGGATAGAGCAAGCTACATATTTAATGCTAATGGTTTAAACTCTTATGTCATTGGACCATTGTCCCCATCCCAGCATCTTATATATATGTATAAATATTGTGCATTATGGTTTTATGATTGGATTTTGGTAATTGAATTATTTTATATCTATTCCCTGAGTTAGATACGTGTGCTTATCGCCACTACCTATCTCTAGATGCTACATAGTTTTATGATGTCGGGTCTTAGGGCTTTTTTGTTGCTCTTGTGCAATGTTAGGTGATTCAGTATCCCTGTGGATCCGCTGTAAAATAGTCAGCTTACATTTTCCCAGAAGGCCAATTGTTTCATTTTTTCTATTATGTCTTAGTATTTCCCTTGGATTTTTCTTTGGTCATGGTTGGGGCTATGTCTTGACCAATTCAGTATTTTTGGTTTTAGAGTCTTTTTGTGGACAAGTATGGGTTGGATGGTTGTTTGATTCTTAGAATTTATAATTGGTTTATTTATTGTTCCTATTACTATTTAGTTAGATTTTGCTATAATCTTTTATTGTATTTTAGATGTTAGGCTAAGGGGTAGTCTCTAGCTCTTGGTGGGCTTGAGTACCCATCACGACTAGGCCCTGGTTTGGGTCATGACAAGCTTGGTATCAAAGCAATATTTAGGGTCCTTAATTTTCCATAAAGCCATGTCAAGTGGAGTTCTTTTTATGGGTATGTAGTGTACCATACTTATAAAGAGGAGGCTATAAGGAATTTTGGAATGTTTTCACTTCTTGTGTTCTATTTTAGGCTATAGAGTTTAGTTAAATAAAAATTATCTAAATATTGGCTTAGTCATATTTTACATCATGCCTCCCTGAAGATCCGATGGTCGTAGAAACTCTTCTAAAAACTCTGTCCCACCTGAGGAGAATAGGGAAGAGACTCACCTTATTAATAGAGTGCTAACTTAGAATAGGGTCCCTGCTCCTGATTGACCGCTCCACTTAGGGTTCCCTCAATTCCTACTAGTCCTTCTTGAGCTTCTTGGTATGGTGACACTAATGCTCAGTTATCATAAGAAGATATCTCTAATATTGAGTTCTATCATTCTATTATATGATTTCTTGGATTATGTCATCACAGTCCCATTAGGCTGATTATGATGGTCCTGTTGTTAGTTCATCTGAGCTCACTCAGGTTGGCTAGTTTGTGAGGTTAAATCCCTCAATCTGTATGGTCTCTAAGGTTAAGAAGGATCTTTAGGAGTTTATTGAGTAGATTATGAATTTTTTTTAGGTTGTGCATGCTACTAATTAAGAGGGTGTGGAGTTTGTTGCTTATCAGTTGAAAGATGTGGCTTATTAGTGGTATAAAGAGTGGGAAGCTATGAGAAGTGATGATGTTAAATAGGCAGGGTGGGATAACTTTTTAGGTTCTTTTCTTAATCATTTCTTTCCTTATAATTTGAGAAAAGCTAAGGTTAAAGAGTTTGTGAATATGAAGCAAGGTAACATAAAGAAGTATGCTCTGAACTTTCAGCAGTCGGCTTGTTATGCTCTTGAATTGTTTTCTAATATGAGGTCCCACATGAGAAAGTCTGCTTTTGGGCAATCCCATGATTTGGTATTAAAGTATAAGGTTGTTATATTGAATAATGGTTAGACATCTCTAGGCTGGTGATTTATATGCATCAGGTAAAGGATGAGCAAAAAGGCAAACAAAGATGAGAGAGTGATAGAGTAAGAACTTTAGATATTTAGAACAAGGTGAAAATCAGTAGAATAGTGGAAAAGATGGTAGGTAGTGGACTAAGAGGAAGAATTGGGGAAATTCATATTCGTCGACGAGTGTACAATATCCTAGGCCTTCAAGTGATCATCGTTTTCAGGCTAGCAGTGGTCCTAAGGAACACAGTGCCCAATCTCGGGCTAATGGAGCTTAGTCAGCCGTACGTTATCCTCCTTATCTTTTTTGATGGGCATCTTCACTAAAGATATTGTGAGGATAGGAGAAATTGCTGCAATCATTTTGGTCAGCTTGGTCATATGCAGTGAGATTATCCTTCAACAAGGGTTGCCACTAGGAATAATAAAGTTTCATTCGCCACTTCTTCAGATTCTTTACTTAAGAGCACTACTTCAGGTATCAAAACTGGGTAGAATTGCCTCTGTGCTCCCGATACTTCTCAAAAATCTAATGCATCACTCGATGTTGTCACTGGTATACTCTAACTCTTATTTCATGATGTTTATTGTTTGCTTGATTCCTTCTACCCTATCTTATGTGACCCTTTTGTGTGGATGTACATTTTGGTTTTGGTCTTAAAAATATTTCCAACCTCTTTTCTATGTCTGCTCTAGTGGATAATTCAATTATTATAGGAAAGATCTATAGGGAAAGTGTGGTGTCTATTTTTCGTAGTGAGATATTAATGGATTTGATAGAACTTGACATAGTAGATTTTAATATGATATTTGGGATGGATTTGCTTCATTCGTGCTATGTTTCTATAGAATGTACGACCCAAAAGGTCAATTATCACTTTTCAAATGAATCAATGATTGTATGGGAGGTGAGTTCCTTAATACCCAAAGGGATGTTTATCTTTTATCTAATAGCTTAAAAAATAATTTTTAAAGGGTGTTTATATCTAGTTTGAGTTAAGGATTCTAACTCTGAAAGTCCTTCTTTGCAATCTGTCCTTGTGGTTAATGAATTTCCTAAAGTTTTTCCTGATGATCTTCGTGGGATGTCTCCTGATAAGGTGATAGATTTTGAGATTGATCTTCTACCAGATACTCGTCCTATTTTCATCCCTCCATTAAGGATGGCTCTGACTTAACTAAAGAAACTTAAGGAGAAGTTGAAAGTTCTTCTTGATAAGGAATTTATTTATCGTAGAGTGATCTTATTCTTTTTGGGTGGAAGAAAGATGGGTCTTTTTGGATATATATATATATATATATATATATTATCGTTAGTTGAATAAGGCTACAGCGAATAGTGAGTACTCTCTTCCTAGGATTGATGACTTTTTTGGTCAACTTGAGGTTCAAGAATGTTTCTCTAAGATTGATCTTCGTTTGGGATATCATCATTCAAAAATTATGAAGTTTGATATTCCTAAGACTACTTTTTGAACTCATTATTGTCATTATGAGATTTTATGTAATTTGGGTTGAATAATGCTCTGTTTCCTTTCATGGATCTTATGAATTGGGTTTTTAGATAGTTTATGGATTTATTTGTTATAGTCTTTATTGATAACATATTGGTGTCCTCTGAGAGTAAGGAGGATCATGCCAATTACCTACGAATGGTGTTATAGACTATTAAGGACTAGAAATTATATGCAAAATTTTCTAAGGGTGAATTTTGGTTAAATGTTGTGACTTTTTTTGGGCATGTTGTTTTTATAGAGGGGATCAAGATGGATCCATAAAAAATTAAGACAGTTAAAAGGTGGCCAAAACCAAAGATCCAATCGACATTAGGAGTTTCTTGGATTTGGTTGGGTATTATAGGAGGTTTATGAAGATTTTGTCTTCTATTGCTGCTCTGCTGATGAAGTTGACTCATAAGAAGTTTAAGTTTTTGTGGTCTGATGTTTGTGAGGGTTATTTTGAGAATTTAAAGGATAAGTTGACTTCGGTGCCTCTTTTGAAATTGCCCGTGTGTATTGATGGTTTTGTTATGTATTGTGATGCATCCCATGTGGGTCTAGGTTGTGTCTTGGGGCAGTATGGTAAGGTTATGGCCTATGCTACTAGTAATCATAGGCTTTATGAGAGGAACTATCCAGCTCATGATCTAGGGTAGGCGGTTGTGGTCTTTACTTTGAAAATCCAATGCCATTATCTATATGAGGTGTATGTGGACATCTTCTTAGAGCATAAGAGCTTGCAGTATGTGCTTATGCAGAAGAAATTAAACCTTAGGCAGAGGCGGTGGCTCAAGCTACTTAAGGATTATGATATGAGCTTGCACTATAATCTAGGTAAAGCTAATATTATTCCTGATGCTCTTAGCAGGTTGTCTATGGGGAGCTTGTCTCATGTTGATAAGGAGAAAATATGATTGTTGAAGGATATTTAAAGATTGTCTAACTTGGGATTTCATCTCTTGGATGAGAATGATAGATTAATTATTCAGGAAGTGGCTAAATCATTTCTTGGTGTTGAGGTGATGGAGAAGCAAACTTTAGATCCCATACTATTGAAGATTAAATATGATGTGGGTCAGTAAAAGGTTATGGCTTTTGATATTGGGGGAGATGGCATCTTGGGGTATCAAGGAAGGTCGTGTGTTCCTGATGTTGACTAGCTGTGGGTAAAGATTTTGGCTAAGGCTCATGAGTCTGGATAAACAGTTCATTCGAGTTTGACTAAAATGTATCATAATTTGAAGGAAATCTACTGGAGGAATAATATGAAGAGGGATGTGGTAAATTTTGTTTCTAAATGTATGGTTTGTTAGCAATTTAAGGTTGAACTCTTGAGGCCTGGTGTCATATCTTAAGAGATAGAGTTTCCTATATGGATATGGGAGATGATTAATATGGACTTTGTTACAAGTCTTCCATGTTCTCGCAATCAGCATGATTTTGTTTGGGTCATTATTGATAGAATGACTAAGTGTACTCACTTCTTGCTTATGAGGACTAATTATTCAAGAGAAGATTATGCTAAGATTATTGATAGAATGACTAAGTGTCCATCATTTTAGATGGACGTACGCATTTTTTTTAACTTCTAGTGTTCGTTTCAGAGAAGTTTGGATACTCATGTGAACCTTAGCACTGCTTTCTACCCTCAAATGGATGGAAAAATAGAGTAGATTATTCAGACTTTGAAGGATATGCTAAGGTCCTATGTGTTTGATTTTAAAGGTAGTTGGGTTAATCATTTGCCTCTTATTGGGTTTGCTTACAATATAGTTATCATTCTATAATCCAAATGGCACCTTTTAATGCTTATTAGATGGTTTGAGGTAAGGGAGACTAGGTGTTTTGGTCTTGATTTAGTTCACCAAGAAATGAAGAATGTGAAAGTGATTAGAAAAAGATTAAAGATGCTCAAAGTCACCTAAAGTCTTATGTGGAAGTAAGGCAAAGGGACTTGGAGTTTAGAGTATGTGATTGGGTTTTTTAAAGGTGTCTCCTATGAAAGGAGTCATGAGGTTTGGGTAGGAAGGAAAGCTTGGTCCTCATTATGTTGGTCCATATAAGATTTTGAGAAGAATCGAGAATTTCGCTGATGAGATAGAGTTACCAGCGAGTTTGGCTTTGATTCATCCTATTTTCTATGTGTCTATGTTGAAAAAGTGTATGGGCGACTCTTCACTAATAGTTCCTATTAAGGATGTTGGTGTCACAGATTCTTTATCGTATGAGAAAGACGCGGTGGAGATATTGGATAGGAAAGTTTGTAGATTGAGCACCAAGGACATAGCTTCGGTGAAGGTTCTATGGAGGAAACAAAAGATGGAAGAAGCTACATAGGAAGCTGAGAAACATATGAAGGCAAAGTATACATTCTTATTACTGGTGTTGAATGAAACTGCGTAAGATATGAGTTATATTTCCCTCTCATTGCATTGTAAATTTTTCATTTAATTCTGATGTATTCTTTCTATTCTTGTGCTAAAAATATCCCAGCTCACTATTAGTGAATGAATTATCCTATGGGTGGGGGAGAATGTGAGGCCCTGCAAAATTTCAACGAATTTATTTTTTACCCTCCCACGTCTGAATATTGATTTTTCACTTGAATTATGTTTAGGAATGTTAAAAGGGTATTTTGTAAAAGTTTTGAAATTTTCGAAAGGGGTTCAGGGCTATTTTGGAACTCCGAGTGTAATACCTTGGAAATTTTTCGTTGAAATTTTGTGCGTAAACGTGTTGTGTTCTATCTTGTAGAATGAATTATAAATTTTTCGTAAGGAATATCTTAGATTATAACCCACCATTGCGTAGAGTATTAAATAATCTTTCCAACGATATGTGGATCATCCAAAACGGACACCCGAGCGACGAATTATGAACATTCCGATCGAATTATAAATAGTAGTGAATAGTAAAACGTGCAGGAAAAAGTACTAAGGTTCTCCAACTTTAAACAAACATATCTCCTGGTACATAAAGATATGGGTGATCTACTATATATCAACAGAAAGATCTGTGAGTCCTCTTTCTAATGAAATTGGTTTCATCCAATTTGGAAATCGGAGTAAAACGTTTTGGTTGATCTACTTCAAACTATCAAAACAGTCCATCAAAGGACAGATTCGAGAATTATATGATTTTTAGGTGCGTTTTGGTCATTACCCCTCACCCAAAATCATTCCAAACCCTATATTAAAGCCTATTAGAAGCATTATATGTTATATTTCATCAAATTCCCTTAAAAAGAAAACCCTAAGATCCTACATCCAACTTCAAGAACCTCAAAAGTTCACCATTAATTCTGCAAATTTAATCAAGATTCCAAGTTCCTAGTTCAAGAACTCCAAGAACCATCATTCAAAGGCACGATTAACATCTCAAAAATGAGAATCGATCTAAAGTTCATCATTC
>JAPEIP010000003.1:2639095-2656692 GCA_026120095.1 Capsicum chinense
AATCTTGATGTTTATAATTTTGAAAGATGAATTTACATGTGTGGAGATATAAAGCATGAATCTTGAACGATATTTATCATGATTTTGATATTTGGGTCGTGAATCCCCATTGAAAATTATGTTTTTTTGAGAAGGTGTCAGTTATAAGCACGTTGACGTTGAATATTTGAGATATTTTGAATGATTTGATCTTTTGGTCTTAATGGAGTTGTTTTGAATTCGAGTGTGAAAGAAATCCACAATGTGGTTGATTTTGATAGATGGAACGCATGATGGCTCTCGATGTATATTTATATATTACTGAAATTATTTTGTTATGGATTGTCTTTGAAATGACATGAGCGAAGTCCGGAAAATTTTTTTAGCACCGAGTGGGAGGTATATTGCGACCTTACTTCCCTAAAACTACGTGCCCCCGTAAGAGTAAGCTTGAGGTTGATTTATATAGTGATCACTAGTTTGTGTGGATTTGATATCGATAGTCCTACTCCAATGGCAAGGATAGGATGGCTCTCCCCAATGTGGGTTGTACGTTGGACTCTAGGTAGCTCACATGGTTTATGTCAGTTATAGGATCTCCCAGTGTGTGTGTGTTTCCTTGTGTCTATGGTGAATGGTGAAGTGATTTGAAAGTTTAATTGTGAAAGTTATTCTTTCGAAAGATTTAAATTATATTTACATTATGAGAATTGATATTCTTGATGATCTTAAAGTGATTGAAAAATTATATGATGACTCACATGTGTTATTGTACTTATTTCTTCCTCTCATGATTATGATGATTTTCTTTGAGGTATGTAAGTATTTCATACATCCTACATATTTCTTATAAATATTTATGATGATGATGTTTATACAACTGCATACACCCCCATATACTCGGTTTCTTTCCCTGGTACTAACCCGCATCTTCGGATGTGGGCTGCATTTTCTCGGAATGTAGGTTCAGGTGCTCAGTTCAAGGTTCGACAGTGATTCTTTAGGCACGCTATTCTACATCCTCTGTTGTGGTGATTCCTCATGTTCCAAGGACGTGATGTCTGATATTGGTTTCATGGAACCGTTTATATTTGATAACTGAGTATGAGTCAGTTGGGGCATGTCTCAATGGCTCGCTGGTTTTATTGATTTTCTGAGACGCTTGTCATACTAGTATAGATATTAGGAGTTGACTAATAAGTCTTATTTTTTTTATCTTTCTAAAATTCTTTTATTCTTGGACGATGATTACTCTGCTGATATTTGAGGGTTATTTATGAAAACCACGTTGATTTATGTTAAACTGAATGAAAATGGCTCAAAGCGTTAGCTTGGGGATAATCATAGCCTCAAGCATCGTGTGATGCTCCAGGACCCATTTTTTGGGATGTTACACCGAGGCAGTGTGCCTCTACAATAGTGGCGTGCCATGCCACTTGAGCTCCACGATAGCAGAATGGCATTGAGGCTAGCCTCTGCAATATTAGTGTGCCACGCTGCCTTGTTTAAAACATCCAATTTTTTATTTTTTCACTTAGGGTAAGGAGATTTTGGTCTTCTTACCCCTTGTATGATTTATAAACATAAAATAACCCTTTTTCCTTCAGTTTTTAATGATAAGAGTCCACTCTTTCTCTCTTAAACTCAATAACCCAAAAACATTCAAGGGTTTTACAGGAAATCATTACTCCGGGCTCTAACCTTAAAATTTTCTTCAATTCCATGTGTATTTCAGTCATGTTGCTTATCCTTAATTTTAATTTTTCATTGTGGCATTAATTGATTGGATGTTCATGTGATTTAAATTTTGCGCTTCAAACTGGGTTGAGAGATTTTGATGGTTATCATTTAAATCACCTATCACATGTTTTAAATTGATTGTTCATGCTTTAAATTAATATTTTTGGGCCTGAATTGATGCATTGGTTAAATGTTTGGAATGCAGGACATGGGTTTTCTCAATTTGATGAAATTGTGACTTAATAATGGGATTAACCTCAACCCACTTTGTGAACTTCTTTTTTAACACAGATAATTACATGATTTAACTTATCTGTTGAACCCATTTCATTGCCTTAGAGGACTAATGGAAAAATAGATTTAGGATGGCCTTTATGACCATGGATTGGATTTTAAATTGGAATTTTGGAGTCTATTTGGTTATATGAATTGGTTTGGCATTATTATGTTAGCTTTCAAGCCTACTGGTGTGATAATACCAAGTGGTAAATGTTGTAATGAATGAATTTTGGGTTAATGATTGGTTATGTGCAAATTGTTTTAATTTGGGATTTACATGGTTATGTGCTAATGGTTTAAACTACCATGTCATTGGATCCTTGTCCCTATCCCAACATCTTTTATATATACATATATATATATATATATATGTTGTGCATTATGGTTTTATCACTTGATTTTGGTAATTAGATTATTTTAGCATTATTCCTGAGTTACATGCCACTGCTTACCCCACTGAACGTCCTTGGATGTTGCATCATTTCATGATCTAGTTTTGAAGGCTTTTCTGTTTCTCTCGTGCAATGTTCAGTGATTCAGTATCCTTACAAATCAACTGTGAAGTGGTGATCCTTCATTTTCCGAATGGTTGGTTGTTTTTTTGTTTCTATTATGTCTTAGTATTTTCCTTGGATTACCTTTTGGTCATGATCGAGGTCATGTCCTGACCTCTTTGGTATTTTTGGTTTAAAGTCCTTTCTAGACAAGTATGGGTTGGATGGTTGTTTAATTCTTAGCGTTTACAATTTGTTTATCTATCTTCGTATTGCTATTTGATTGGCTTCCATTGTAATCTTTTGTTGTGTTTTAGATATTAGGCTAAGGACCAGCTAAGAGGGTGGTCTCTGGCTCATGATAGGATTGCATTACCCATTACAACTTGGCCCTGATTTGGGCTATGAAATGTGATTCAAAGTTTGTATCAAGAGTGAATTAAACTTTGAATCGCTTTTGTTCTACCTCAGGGTTGGTTTTAAATCTGGATAAATCTAGTATTTTTATGGTTGGGATAAAAGATGATGTACAAGATGTAATTCTGTAAAAAATTGGATTCTCAATAAGGTTTTTGCTATCAAGTATCTTAGGCTTCTATTTTCCCCCAAGAAGTAGAATAAGATAGGCAATAATACGTTAATAGACAAGATCAATAGTAGGATAAGGACTCTGTATGCTAAATAGTTATCTTATACAGGAAGATGCAAATTCATAATTTTCTATTTTTTTCTATCCATTATTTTTGGGATGCAGTATTTGTTTTATCTCAAAATGTACTGAAGGTGGTAGATAATAGGTGCAAATGATTCTTATAGGGAGGTAATAAGGAGAATATAAAGAGAAATCTAGTGGCATGGGATTCGGTTTGTTTTCCTAAATGTAATAGTGGTTTGAGGAACAATGTTAGTAGGGTTTGGAATTTAGCGGTTGTTGGTAAACTATTATGGTAGATTGTGGTGGATCAAATTTATTTTGTAGGTGAAATGAGGGCATGTCATTTATTAAAAAAATGACCCAACTTTCTTGGAAAATAGATAGCCACAAGAATGTATTTGGTAATGGAAGAAACTGAATTCGTTAATGGGTAAAATGTCATCTTGGTATACACAAGGACACTACCATCTTACTAGTGGGGCGAGATATTCTATAATGAGTAGCTACGTAGATCTTATGGGAACTTAAAAGGAGATTGGATTCTGCTAATTAATATGGAACTTAGTATCTCAATCAAAGCATAAGTTTATTGCATAGTAAGTAGCTAAAGAGAGATTACTCACTAAAATAGACTAATCAAACTCAACATTTGGTTATATGATGTGACATGCTATTTATGTACCTCATTAGCGATGGAAACTGCCAAGAACTTGTTTGTTGAGTGTAGTTGGTTCAAAACTATTAGGCAAGCATTGTTGGATTAGCTTGAAATTCAGCTGCAGCAAGGATATGTAAAGCATGTTTTTGATTGTATTGAGAAAAAACATTGGGAATGCATTCAAAAAAAACAATTGTAGCAGTAGTATTGTGGACTTTGATTTACCACTCAGATAATGCAAGAAATTTTAGTTAGATTAATCATACCTTGTCATTATAGGAAACTTTTTAAATATAGTGGGATCATGCATATAATATACATGTAACAAGTAGGTTTTTTCTTGAGGGCCTTGCCTATATTCCCTGATACAAGATTAGTTAGTTGAGGTTCTCTTTAGTTTGCTCTTGGTGCTTTTTTTCTTGTCAATGGCAATATTTACCGTGTTACCAAAAAAATTATCAATTGTAATATTTACCGTATTACCAAAAAAATTAATCTAGAAGATTAGGAATATGAAAGAAGTAGACAAGAAAATAAGGAGACAAGACAAAAGATGAGAGACTTTCATTCTTTCAAGTATCAAGTGTACAAGTCTTTTAAGTATATATAATATGAACCCTTATATACCTATATTAATAGTCTTTATAGAGGCATAAAAAAGGCTGATCATCACATTAATAAGATCATGGAGGTTTTTAAGGGGCGTGAGAGTTATACTCATAATGGTGTGTGTAGTAGTAGATGGTAACTATTTATCATGGAGAATAATTGGTGGTAGTTACTTCTAAGGAGTTATGGACATCCACATAAATAATTATACTATTTTATAACACTCCTCCTTGAATGTCCATAGATAATGTGCCTCGATAAAATCTTACTAGGAAAAGAGTATACGAAAAAAATTTTAGTGAAGGAAAAAGAGTACAAATATCTTTTAATATGCATTTTTTGTTGCCCTGTTATAAACTTGTCAAGAAAACCCAGTGGGACAAAGCTTGGCTAAGGAAAAAAAGTGCAGAGCATACTTACTCCCCATGACAAGGACATCACTTAATATTGTAAATGATACATTCCAATTCATCTTTTCAAAGTGTTGGGTTAGACAATACCTCCTTCAATTATTCCACCAAAATTGAGAAAAATAGTCCTTTGATGAAAACCTTATTTTATCTTCTATGATTTATTCTTTTTTCATTTGAGTTATCCAAGAAGTGCCATCTTCAACAATATTGTGACCTCCATATCAAGGAAAATGACATATTTAATGTGTAGAGTCACTTCTTTATAAGTTTTTTGTAGTTTTACGAGACTTTAATAAGTCTCAATCATTCACTTTATGATATGACAATATCCCACTTTCTTTCTTGCGATCACAATTCATATTAATCCAATAATTTCTCTACACTTTCACAATCAACTATCACTGGATCATATTAGTTAGAAATAATAAATTTATATCAATGTTTGATTTCATTCAAATTCATATAAAAGTAAAATTATGTCTTTCTTGCACAAAAATAATTTCTCATGTATAAAAATATTAGGATACATAAGTGTACCAATTGGACTAATACATGGTACTTCCAATCATTTATGAGATCGAAATTGATATTTCATTATGATAAGTGATCTCAAAATCATTGGGATACTCAATGGATCAAATCTCTTTTAAATCCTTCAAGGATTTTCCTATAGCATTTATTATCTATCTATAAAAGACAGTCATTTGACGTACACATTTAAGTTTTTCATATATTGCCAAATTTAAAGAAACCCTATTGCATCTACCGTAGGAGAACACATCTCAAAACAATAATGTCAGAAATTTTACAAATAACCTTTATGCCTCAAAGAAAAATCTTATGTTATATCTTACGATGTTACTTTTTTCACAATCACCAATTTATACCTCACTGGCATTATATCTTAATCTATGGACTAATTTCAAAATATCACTTTTGAAGTGAAATATAATATACTTGAATTGCATCTTTTATTTATACACACTATTTAACAGATTTAAATTTAAGATCCTCATTACAAGTTATAATGGTACCGTCAATGGCTATTTGGTATCAATTTCATTATGACATAGCATATCATGATTGATCCTTCTTTTTCATCATTTTCAGGTACTTGAACCTTTACCAAGGTTTTATGAAGAGTTATGTCATAGTGCTTTTAAAAGAACTTTTCTCATTATTAATGACCATCTTTATCATTTGTTCCTTACCTTATTCAAGGAACTTTATGTTTGGATTTGATTTGTCTATCACGCTTCAGGTAAACCAAATGCTTTGCCCTTTAAGGACTTCTGATTGGAGAATTTATGGCTGAATTATAAGATAAGGTCAATGTGGCAATGATCTTGCAGCATTTTGTAAATCATGACTTATCTCATGAACTTTGATTTAACTTTTTTGCAAGGATCTAAATAATTCATTTCATATATTTCAGCTATTAATCATATCATCCCCTAATATTAGAAAATCTAACATTCAGGCCATCTTATTCTGGGAATCCATCTTTATGCGTGGTGGATGTTGCACATTTAAACTTTCAAATGGATTTATTTGATTTCTGACCCTGAATCAACAGTTTAAGGGAACCTTGTTGGCTTGACGCATACAAATATTACTGTATTCAAATAAAATACCTCATACCAAATTATTTTTGTGAGATTTGTTCTCATAATTAATGGTTCAGCTATAATTAGAGGCACGTAATTCCTACTAAACCAATCACTATTAATAACTTTTATGGTTTGGAACTATGCTCCTAATTTAATAATTTGAGCAAATAACCTTGCAAAAATTAAATTGCAAGTTGATAGCAGAGTGCATGTGACCAACCATAGGTACATCTTATTTCATAGTAAACGGTCCACATGGCAGGCGCACGGGCTCAAATTCAGCTTGTTGTACATTCAAAAAATTTAAAGGTCATATTCATAACCTTAATAGGTATAATATTTTACCATAATAACAAGCAATTTAATACAATTCTTGAAAAAATATTTTATTTCTTCCATGTAAAACTACATTGATGTTGTCAAAAACTAATCTCCAAATAAGTATGATGTGGTCGGTGTCATATATAGTAACCCAAACTATGTTGGGGACTAACCCATGGGGAAAACGTTGAACAATCTCTCAAACATGACAAAATCAACGAGCAATATGGAAGAGTAAATAGGGGGATTTTGAAATCTACAATAAGTAGTAACTGAACTTAAATACTTGAGTTAGTAAACAATAGAAGACGAATACTAGGAATGTGTTCTCAACTCCGTAAACTTCTCGTGTCCAATTCACTTATTTTCTTATTTTTCATGCAGAGTCGACAAGCTACGTATTATCAATTATCTTGTAAACGTGTTGATAAATCTCACGCTTTACCTTGTGAGCTTCAGGGCGTTGCCTTATGGCTCCTTGTCTATAACCTCAATTCAACTTTTATCTTTTGGGTCTCAAGTTGATTAGATGAGATGGTTGAATTATAAGATGGAAGTGAATCCCAAATTACTATTTTAGTACCCTTCCTAATCTCAAACTCCCTTGTAAGGACGTTCTCGAATACAAGCAAACCTTAAACTTCTGCAATAGCTCTAAGGTCAATTAATATAAAGAAGATTAAGATACGTACAATCACAATAGAATGATGAATCTCCCACTTCCTCTATGCAGTTAATCCACCAGGGTTTCTACAACCCTAGTTAAGGATATCAGTCACTCATATTCATGCAACAATCCATGAGAATCAATAAATAGCACATGCAATTAATTACACAAAATAAGAGGAAGAAAATCTAAAAACTTCAATTAAATAAAAACCCAAAATCTCAAGAAAAAAATCTCAATGATTAAAGTATGTTAAAAGTAGTAAAAGTAATGTAAAAGTGTGTAACCTAATAAAGGAATAACCCAAAGTTATTTATAGTATCTCAAAATACACTAGAAATCCTAATTAAAATAAAATAGGAAAAGTATGTCGGCACAAAATACGAATCGCGTAGTCGACTCATAAGGTATAGTTACGAGTTGTATAGTGCTATTCATAAGCACTCCAGTAACTTATCTCTCAGGGCTCCAGGCTTCTGTTATCCTTATGACTCATCCTCACGAATCGTATCCATACTTTACGACTCCTGTCCTTACCCGTCACAACCTGGGCCTTGTTCTTTATTTCTTTTGCACACTAGTTAGCTCACGGCTGGGCACTACGAGTCATCCTCAGACTTTAAGGATCGCCTCCTTCTTTGAATTCACCTCTGAATGATAGCTTGAGTTTCTATTCTCTTCACAATTTCTTAACATGATCTGTAGTGACTTACGATTCGTTGCCATCCTTCACTTAGTTCCTTAAGCTTAAACTTAGTTACTATTTTGTTCATGAGTGAACCTATGAGTAGTATGATATGTTGTCAACAAGTAGGCTGAGTCATAGGATGATCAGACTTCATCTTTTTCAGATCTTTTTCCTTCAATTTTCATTCCATGATGCTTCATACCTATATTTCATGTGATCAAGCAAGAAACATCTCATATCTACCAAAATAACCTAAGTGCAAGCATCAATTCCTTGTTTTTAGACATCAAATATTCCATGTTTCCACGTTACATCAACACACTCAACATAGAATGTTTGCATATCCTCAAGCAAAACAAATCTCAAAACTACTCACAACAACTATGCTTAAATAGAAAGATCTTAAGATACCTATGGCAGTCACTTTTTATTTCAGTTATCAATATTTTATTCCCCCTCCTAGTCTTAACTTTTTAGGAACCCAACTGTGTATATCGATTTGGTACACAGAGTGATAGAAATGAATACAATGATGGCATTACATTAGTAACAGATAGCTAGGCATAAACACAAATCACATTCACCAAACAGTCTAGCAACCTAACAGTATAACCCTTGTATACTCATAATCAAAGAAATCCCATTAACTCAGTTTTAGAACAATTATGTTATTCAGGGCTATTTTAAAAGATGCTACCGCTCACAAAGAAGTATCGGTCGGTTTATGCAGAACACCATTAGCTTACCCATATGCTCTTTTCCTGGGTTTTCGAATTCTTGGGATAGGACCACTATAGGAACTTATTCAGCATATAACATAGGTTTGCGAATGGTATGGTATCTTTTTAGGATTTTTAGTGACTAAGCCTCCTTGACACTATGCTTTATTTGGGGTCCACTTATTTTTTAACTTTTTATTTTTTTTATTTATGCCCTTATTTCTCACTTTTTGTTTAACAGCACATTCAGATTGGGATAGGTATGGTTTTATTTTATAATTTTTTTATTTTCTTTCAATTTCTTTAACTCTTATTACCTTTTTTTTTTAAATTTTCACCACACTGTCCTTTTTCATTTTTTTTATATTTTTCATTCTACACTTCTTTCATCCTAATCATGTTCCCTATGCACCCCTATAAGAGCTACCCTCAACTTAGGTGATTTATTTGAGTTGAAGTGCACAATTTCATAGTAGGACCAGGTCCAAAATAGGTTTATTGTAGTTGAAATAGGAGGGTGAAATCAGTGTACATAATAACACTGGCTCGACAAAGCTTAACTTTTTTCTTTTATCATGGGATTCATAAAAAATTTAGTGGGGAAATTTAGGTTCGAATGGACTCAAAACAAAAATGGCCTATGATCATCTCCTAATCGACTTTCCTAAACCCTAGGTAAAATTAACTGAGAAAGTTCTAAATTTTGACACATCGGGAACCAGGTAACGCCTAACACACAACTCGTACAGGGTCATACTACTAGTTACTACTTCTCCAGTTATGCAATTGTTTACCATATTTTCTTTATCCCTACTTCTAATTCCATTATTATATTCACGGTCATCCCTCACAAATAGACACATCACACAATTAGCAAAACTTTCAGGACGGGTATCCATTTTTCAACATAGTTATTCAAAGCTAGTTCAGCATAATTATTCAAAACTATGTCTATTACACAAGTACAAGTTTTCTTCCTATTTTCAGCATCACACAACACACAAACTAATAAAAACAAAGGCAACAACAAAACATACTTGTTCAAAAGCTTTTCAGATTATGGCATACGGGTTTTAAAACACAGCAAGTGCAACCCGTGTTGTCCTTGGTACACTCTCAACAAAAGCATATACATTGTCCCCAATACATCTAACAATGTAATGCAGGGATAGAGAACATACCTAGGAACTCAAGGTGTTGGCTCTTGCTCTATCATCACATAGGCCCTCAGATCGGGTCCCACCATTCCTAATAGTAATCCCATTAGCTATAGGGTCTATCTCCATAGTAGTGGCACTGGTTTTGGCTGATGCTCTTAATGGTACGTCAGGTGTCAGGGCTACATCAATGCCCCTTTTAGCATCTTTACTTGCCAATTGTGAGCTGCTGACAGCAACCACAATATCTTAGACCCTAACCTTCCGATCCTTTTCACTCTGCACACTTGCTTTCTTTGGCTTTTTCAAATTTTATTTTTTAATACTTTGGATTTTTCTTTTCCTTCTCTCCTTATCTTCTTATCCCATAAGGATACTCTATATGTTTTCAATATCTATCTTAGGCTCAATCTTCATTATCACAGGTGTTGTGACAAATGGCCTATCATACAGCTTATTAACATGCTTCTGTAGATCAGCCACCTCAGCTTTTACCTTCGCAATGTCGGGGGTATCCCCACTACCCAACTGATATGTCATTCTCTGATCAAAAATATCTAATCTACCCTGGATTCTTCTTTTTTATTCTTTTTCTTATTTTTAACCCATGGTTTGACACCACCTTCTATCAACTACACCTTTGCTTTGACAGTTCCCAATATTTTCATAATATCATTTAAATTATATTGGGAAATGATCCCACACCCTGGTGGTATAGACCTAGCTGATAATAGTCGTACGGCTGCTACAGGTAGTGAAATTAGAGTGCTAAACGGGCCCACTATGTAAGACTGTAGGGGCTCAAACTGTCCAACATCAACTAGGAATCATCTACTCCCGCTACTTATATGATCTGTCTTCTTCTCCATATCACCAGAGATAGCAATTTTGCATATTGCTTAGCTTTCCTAGTCATGGGATTACTTGTTTCCTGAATCAGCCCTAAATCTGGCGTATTTTTGGGCTCATTGAATGGGTGGATCTATGAAATTTCTGCACCCCTCCTGCCAAGCAAATCTAGGTGATCATGAAAGGGAATGTAAACACTATCTTCTTTTCACCCACTGCCCGATCTCGTATCTCTCTTTCTAAGAATTAGCCTACATCAAACTCATAACCCACCATGAGTCCTACTACCAATGTCGCTTGAACTGAACTAAGCATAATGTCCACAATAGCGAGACACAATTGAGGTCGAGCCATCATCCACCATTCTTTATCCTCGAAGCTAAAAGTTTGTTTAGCAATTTTCTATGAGTTTACTCTTGGGCCACTTACCACCAACTGACTTCTTTCCTATTCAAAGCAATCAAGCCTATTATCCACCGAAATGCCTAATTTTATCTTTGGACCCCATTTGTTACTTTGTAACTTTTTGCATTTCATCCATGTAGTACTTCACCTTGGTGGTATTTACTAGCAGCTGGAAATTTGGTCCGTCAAGAACCCCAAAATAAGCAATGGGTAGATGTTCACCCGCACTCCTCGATTTATCAAAGATATAATTGGATCACCACCCCTCCACAAGTTTCTCTATAGGTATTGTCTCTTTATCTTACCCTTATATGAAGCACAAAATTCGCACACTAGTGTAGGACTAAACTTCCCTGGTGCGGTAGTCATCCACTGGAACTTGTTCTACTTAAATCTGGCCTCGAATCCAGGCAAATCAGACATGTTTTTTGTGGTTAACCATCTCTCAAGATAGATACCACTCTTTATTCATCCAGTAGCAGGGTTTATACTGATTGGATCATAATAATTCTTCTGTGTACTATGGTACCCCCACCATTCAATGATGGGAACTGAGACAGTCTCAATAGATAGAGGGATTTGGGGTAGGTCCTATACATCAATAGGGGTTATATTCTCTTTAGTCTAACTGTCATTCCCAGACTCTTCCTTAGAGGAACTGCAGTCCTCATCACCTGCATCACTATCAAATTCTACTTTTTCATCATTATTGTCATCTTGGAAGATGATGGTGAGTACGGAGGGGAAGTTCTCAAATTTTTCCTTTTGGGTCCCTTTGGAGGTATGTCCTCCAGAGTTACTATTTTTTTCTCGGAGGTCTCTTTTCCCTTGGGTTTGCATTCTTTTTCATTGGGTATTCTATGAGATCACCACTTAACTCATTGGTTACCTCATTTGTCAGATGGTAATTTGACTTGGGAGGTTTCTTTTCCTTGTCCTTTTTCTTTGGTTTTCGTTCAAATAAAGGATCACCTTTGGGAGCCACTGGTACGTGTGTATAGACACTTGTTAGAGATTACTATGGAAAGGAAAAACATTAAGAAAATTTAAGCCAGTATGCATATTCTATTTATGTTACGACTGGAGGGTAAGAGTCATATACACTAGTTATGACTCATAAAATTGAGTCGTAAAATAGAAAAAAGGCAAATCAATGTCTACTAGTTAGGTTATGAGTAATCTTAATGAGTCGTAAGGTTATCTTATAGCTTGTTACTAATACTCGTAAGTTAACCAAAAATATTTTCTTTTATCAATGATTCCCCAGTCTTTAAGACTTCTAGTTATGAGTCGTAGGGATTGTTTATGACTCATATAGTCAAGTCGTATCCATACCAGAATCGATACTCTTCTAATACTTTATATTATCAGTAGTTACGATTCTCGTAATGACTCATTACATATATGTATGAGTCGTCAGGATCCTCGTATACACTGCAACATAAGGGTTTAACTTTTATTATGGTCCAATATCCAATCCCCGAACTACCCTTCAATGCACTACATTACCAGCCCACACCAATCCAAAAACATACAAAAAAATACCAAATAAGAGTTCACTCCCATTAGTGCATTTTGAACTTAATTTTCAAGAAATAGGGTTCAATTTTTCCGCATACACATATATTTAACTCAAAGAAATTCTAAAACCTCAAACATTTGAAGATTTGACTTGAAACACAAAACATACTTGGGGGGTTAAGGTTTAGGTTTCTTTTTTCACACTTTTCTACCCCAATGCTTGAGAATTTTTTGAAGTTTATGAGGAATCTTCTGATTGGTGTGTGTTTTGGGGTGATTTTGTGTTGTTAAAGCTCTAAAATCAGCAACAATGGAAGGAGTTCATTGATTGTAATGTCGAGTACCCTATTTGGGTGCCCCTTTTTTATTTAAAAGGTAAGTTTGGGATGGGCTGACCCATGAACCTTGACCTGGTAAGTCTAGTTATGAGTCATGAATAAGACTCGTAACCAATGCTTATGGATCTCTTACTCCTTCCGTAAAGATTAAGAACTCTTACCTAGTTCTAGAGTCGGTACGACTCAAGGTGATGAGTCATAACCACTAAGATTAAGAACTCTTACCTATTTCTAGAGTCGGTACGACTCAAGGTGATGAATCATAACCAGTGGTTATGACTCATTCTAACTGTCATAAGGGCTCCAAAAACTACTTACTTGGATATATTTCAAGTCCCAGGTCCTTACGAATCCTTCTCACGAGTTTTCACATTTTGATATGACTTGTGAAGAGTTCGTATGACCTTAATTCTAGAATTTTTGGATCTTTTTAGCAATCTTTAACCTTGCACACTTAACACATATATTGCCCTATAAATTACTAAGTACAAAACATGGGTTTCCTTCCCTGCAACACTTGATTTAATATCGCGGCATGACGTGGCTATGTTGGTTACTCAGACTTCACCAACTAACCTTATGGGTTGCCTCCCATGGAGCGCTTGATTTAACGTCGTGGCATAACATAATTTCCTTGGTTACTCAGACTTCACCAAGGTCTATCTCAAAAATCATCTTGAGTTCCTAAGTGTTACCCATATCATGCTTTACCCTTTGCCCATTCATTTTGAATAAGTCTTATCTATTACACTTCAATTCCAATGTACCATATGGAAATGTTCTTGTTAAAGTAAATGGACCATACCATCTAGACTTCAACTTACTGGGAAATAAGTGAAGTCTTGAGTCATACAACAATACCTGGTCACCTTTATCAACTATCCTTTACTAAATTTTGCGATCATGATACAACTTTATCTTTTCTTTGTAAAGTGTAGAACTCTCTTAAGCCCAGAGTCGACAATTCATTCAACTCATTCATCCTTGACTTTGTTGCATCCTGGCACTCAAAATTCAGATTCTTCAATGACCATAGTTATTTATGCTCAAGTTCAATAGGCAAATGACATGTTTTTCCATGCACAAACTAATAAAGAGAAGCACGTATGGCAGTCTTGAAAGCTGTGTGATAAGCCCATAATACATCATCTAGCTTTTTTGACCAATTAGTCCTATTGGCCTAAAGTATATTTGCCAAAATGGACTTGATTTCTCTGTTGGACACCTCAACCTGTCCCCTAGTCTGTGGATGGTAAGGTGTTTCCACCTTGTTTTTCATTCTATACTTCACAAGAAAACTCTTAAATAGTCAATTATAGAAATGCGACCCACCATCACTAATAATTGCACGTGGCATGCCAAATCGGTAAAATATATATTTTTTCATAAAGGACAACACACTTCGTCCTTTATTATTATAGAGATTCACCGGTTTCACCCACTTTGACACATAATCAACTGCCATAAGAATATACTTCATACAAAAAGAGCTCACAAACGGCCTTATATAGTCCACACCCCTCACATCAAATTATTCGAATTCTAAATAGGAGTCATAAGAAGTTCATGGCAGCTAGAGATGTTACCTTGGCATTGACACAGATCACGAGGTGAAGAAAAATCATAAGCGGCCTTGCAATTTATTTTCCAATAGTACCCATATTACAAGATCTTGTGGTCTATGCGGGTTCATCCATGGTGACCCCATCTGGTGAAGCATGACAAGCCTCAAGGATGCTCATCATATCCACTTCACGGATATATTTTTGAATAACCCCATCTATAAAGATTTGGAATAAGTAAGGCTTATCTTACACAAATTTCCTTACCGAATGTATAAACTTGTTTCTCTACTAGAAGGAAAGATTTCCAGACTAGATCACTTGCTAGATAATTTGTACAATCGGTAAACCAAGAAATTAGATCTTGAGAAGAGGAAAATATCTGCTCTCCTAGAAAACTGTCATTAATCTGGAGTCCATCTTCAACTTTCTGTAGAGCTACATCTTCAAGTCTAGACAAAGGATCTGCAACTTGATTCTCAGTGTCTTTTCTATCCTTGACCTTGAAATCAAAATCTTGCAACAAGAGAACCCACCTAATCAGTCCAGGATTTGCATCTTTTCCTTTCATTAAGTACCCCAATGTTGCATGATCAGCATGTACAACTACCTTTGTCCAAATCAAATAAGGCCAAAATTTCTTTAAGGAAAAATCCCCTGCTTACAATTCTTATTTATTAACTATATAGTTCGTTTGAGAGGGGTAAAGTGCCTTTCTGGTATAGTAGATGGGATGAAGGATCTTTTCATTTAATTGGCTTAGTATAATACCTATGGCCACTTCATTTGCATCACACGTAATCTCAAATGGCAAGGACAAATCAGGGGATACGATGATAGGAGTTGTCATCAACTTCTTTTTCATATATTCAAAAGCCTTCAATCATGCTTTATAAAAATCAAACCTTACCTCTTTCTGAAGAATCCTACAAAGAGGATTGGCAATCTTTGAGAAATCCTTGATGAATCGCCTGTAGAACCTAGCATGTCCAAAAAAATCTTAGAATACCCCTCATAGAAATCGATGGAGGTAATTTCTCAATCACTTTAATCTTAGCTCTATCTACCGCTATACCCCTTTTCAAAATCTTATGCCTAAGCACAATACCTTATTTAACTATGAAATGGCACTTTTCCTATTTAAGTACCAAGTTGCTTTTCTCACATCTTTGAAGAGCATTTGCAAGTGAACCAAGAAGTCTTCAACAGAATCACCAACTACTGAAAAATGATCCATAAATACTTTGATTATGTATTCTACTATATCAAAGAATATTGACATCCTATATCTTTGAAAAGTAGTTGGAGCATTACATAACTTGAATGATATGTCTGAATGCAAAAGTCCCTTAAGGACAAGTGAAGGTTGTCATCTCTTGGTCTTCAGGCGTAATAGTGATTTGGCTGTAGCCTGAATATCCATCTAGAAACTAAAAACTACACTCTGCCTATAAGTCTGTCAATCATCTGGTCCATAAAGGGCATGGGCAAGTGGTCTTTCAGGGTCCATGCATTCAGTTTCCTGCAATTCATGCATACTCTCCATCATGTAACTGGCCTCGTTGACACTAGCTCATTCTTCTCATTAGGCATAATAGTAATATCCCCCTACTTCAAAACAAATTGTAAGTACTAACCCACTTTTTCTTAGCAATGGTATACACTACACCAATATCTAGCCACTTGATTATCTCTTTCTTAACAACCTCCTACATAGGAGGATTAAGCTAACGCTGATGTTCTATACTTGGAATACAATCCGATTTAAGTTGAATCATGTAAGTACAGAGACCAGGAAAAATACCAATAATATCTACAATGGGCCAACCAATGGCCTCTTGAATCTCTGTAGCACTAATAATAAAGCTTCCGCTTTGATCTGCATCAAGTTAACTACAATTATTACCAGCAAAGTATTATTGGCCCCCAAAAATGCATATCATAAATGAGAAGGGAGGGCCATCAACTCTAAGGCTAGTGGTTACGCAATAAATGAGTTCGCAGGTGCAATGGTTTTATATTTCAGATTAAAATCAAGTTTCTTTGGTGCAAAATTATATGAACTGGTCCCATAAAGTGCACATACCATCTCATCAAAGTCATCAATTCCATTGCTGTCAAAGTTCATAATCACTGTTGCTAAAGCTTAAACACCTAGCCTTTCTTTAATATAAACAGCCACAAAACTATCATCCCAAATAGTCACAGCAACAACATCATAGAATGAGTCCATCTATTCGTCAAACACATCAATAACAGATATCACCCTTAACTTATTTGGCTTCCACATAGAGTTAAATACATTGAATATCACCTACTCATTATTGAGTCTTAACATCAGATGTCCTAATTCCAGACCAATCAAAATACTTCCTATACCAAAGAAAGGTCTTTCTAGAGTAATTAGAACTTGAAAGTCCACTTCATAGTCTAATATCAAAAAATCAGTAGGAAAGATAAAACAATCCACCTTCACCAATACATCATATAGAATACAGTTGGTTTTTTCACCATTCCATCTGGCATTATTAGTCTCATTATAGTTGGTTTGGGAGCTCCCAACGCCAACTACTTAAACATAAATAATGGCAAGAGGTTGATACTGGCTCCAAAATCACAATTTTTGGGTGAAGTTAAAATACCCAATAGTATAAGGAATGGTGAAAGTACCAGGATCTACTAGTGATAGCGCTGCAGTGATGAATATTGTTAGATACATCATAGCCGACTGACCGTTTCTTGGTGATCAGATCCTCAATAAAATTTGCATAACCAGACATATGTTCTAAAGCCTATACAAGTGAAATATTGATAAACAACTCCTTTAACATAGACAAAAACTTTTGATACTTACCTTTTTCTTCTTCTTTTTCAATTTCTTAGGAAAAAAGGGTAAGGTCTTAGGATAATCTTTAAAATAGAATTCTCAACCT
>JAPEIP010000003.1:2656792-2675114 GCA_026120095.1 Capsicum chinense
CCTAATCAGTCCAGGATTTGCATCTTTTCCTTTCATTAAGTACCCCAATGTTGCATGATCAGCATGTACAACTACCTTTGTCCAAATCAAATAAGGCCAAAATTTCTTTAAGGAAAAATCCCCTGCTTACAATTCTTATTTATTAACTATATAGTTCGTTTGAGAGGGGTAAAGTGCCTTTCTGGTATAGTAGATGGGATGAAGGATCTTTTCATTTAATTGGCTTAGTATAATACCTATGGCCACTTCATTTGCATCACACGTAATCTCAAATGGCAAGGACAAATCAGGGGATACGATGATAGGAGTTGTCATCAACTTCTTTTTCATATATTCAAAAGCCTTCAATCATGCTTTATAAAAATCAAACCTTACCTCTTTCTGAAGAATCCTACAAAGAGGATTGGCAATCTTTGAGAAATCCTTGATGAATCGCCTGTAGAACCTAGCATGTCCAAAAAAATCTTAGAATACCCCTCATAGAAATCGATGGAGGTAATTTCTCAATCACTTTAATCTTAGCTCTATCTACCGCTATACCCCTTTTCAAAATCTTATGCCTAAGCACAATACCTTATTTAACTATGAAATGGCACTTTTCCTATTTAAGTACCAAGTTGCTTTTCTCACATCTTTGAAGAGCATTTGCAAGTGAACCAAGAAGTCTTCAACAGAATCACCAACTACTGAAAAATGATCCATAAATACTTTGATTATGTATTCTACTATATCAAAGAATATTGACATCCTATATCTTTGAAAAGTAGTTGGAGCATTACATAACTTGAATGATATGTCTGAATGCAAAAGTCCCTTAAGGACAAGTGAAGGTTGTCATCTCTTGGTCTTCAGGCGTAATAGTGATTTGGCTGTAGCCTGAATATCCATCTAGAAACTAAAAACTACACTCTGCCTATAAGTCTGTCAATCATCTGGTCCATAAAGGGCATGGGCAAGTGGTCTTTCAGGGTCCATGCATTCAGTTTCCTGCAATTCATGCATACTCTCCATCATGTAACTGGCCTCGTTGACACTAGCTCATTCTTCTCATTAGGCATAATAGTAATATCCCCCTACTTCAAAACAAATTGTAAGTACTAACCCACTTTTTCTTAGCAATGGTATACACTACACCAATATCTAGCCACTTGATTATCTCTTTCTTAACAACCTCCTACATAGGAGGATTAAGCTAACGCTGATGTTCTATACTTGGAATACAATCCGATTTAAGTTGAATCATGTAAGTACAGAGACCAGGAAAAATACCAATAATATCTACAATGGGCCAACCAATGGCCTCTTGAATCTCTGTAGCACTAATAATAAAGCTTCCGCTTTGATCTGCATCAAGTTAACTACAATTATTACCAGCAAAGTATTATTGGCCCCCAAAAATGCATATCATAAATGAGAAGGGAGGGCCATCAACTCTAAGGCTAGTGGTTACGCAATAAATGAGTTCGCAGGTGCAATGGTTTTATATTTCAGATTAAAATCAAGTTTCTTTGGTGCAAAATTATATGAACTGGTCCCATAAAGTGCACATACCATCTCATCAAAGTCATCAATTCCATTGCTGTCAAAGTTCATAATCACTGTTGCTAAAGCTTAAACACCTAGCCTTTCTTTAATATAAACAGCCACAAAACTATCATCCCAAATAGTCACAGCAACAACATCATAGAATGAGTCCATCTATTCGTCAAACACATCAATAACAGATATCACCCTTAACTTATTTGGCTTCCACATAGAGTTAAATACATTGAATATCACCTACTCATTATTGAGTCTTAACATCAGATGTCCTAATTCCAGACCAATCAAAATACTTCCTATACCAAAGAAAGGTCTTTCTAGAGTAATTAGAACTTGAAAGTCCACTTCATAGTCTAATATCAAAAAATCAGTAGGAAAGATAAAACAATCCACCTTCACCAATACATCATATAGAATACAGTTGGTTTTTTCACCATTCCATCTGGCATTATTAGTCTCATTATAGTTGGTTTGGGAGCTCCCAACGCCAACTACTTAAACATAAATAATGGCAAGAGGTTGATACTGGCTCCAAAATCACAATTTTTGGGTGAAGTTAAAATACCCAATAGTATAAGGAATGGTGAAAGTACCAGGATCTACTAGTGATAGCGCTGCAGTGATGAATATTGTTAGATACATCATAGCCGACTGACCGTTTCTTGGTGATCAGATCCTCAATAAAATTTGCATAACCAGACATATGTTCTAAAGCCTATACAAGTGAAATATTGATAAACAACTCCTTTAACATAGAAAAAAACTTTTGATACTTACCTTTTTCTTCTTCTTTTTCAATTTCTTAGGAAAAAAGGGTAAGGTCTTAGGATAATCTTTAAAATAGAATTCTCAACCTTATCTTTTTCTTTATTTTGCTCACTACTATTATCAACATGATCTTCTCCCTTTGTTGAATCGATCAAGGTGGATGCAGGCAGATCTATGGTAGTTTTACTTCTTTAAGTGGTAATGTCATGGAAATGACTATCATTCTTCGTATTAACCGTCGTATTACTAGGAAGAGTGCCTACTTGCCTTTGATTTAATATGGCAGACATCTGGTAATATTGCTACTCTAGTTATTTGATTGTAGTAGCGTGTGACTCAACTTTCTTATTCAGCCCTGATAAGTCTGCCTTAATCTCCTTAAGACATTTCTCTTGACTTTGTTGGCCTTTGACTAGTTTCGACAAAATTGCCTCCCTTCTAAACTTAGTATCCTATTTACCTAGTGGGATGTATCTATCACTTTTTTCTTTGTAGTTATCTTTGCATCCCAAATCAACATCTCGGTCTCTACTCCTATATCTGTACCTATAATTATAATAGTTTTGACCTTTATTAACTTTCCCTTGGGATCTGAAATCCACCAAATGACGATTAAGATACTTCAATTCCTCTTCAGAATCTATCTTATAAGTTCTAGAAGAAGAACTCTGCGCCTCTACTACATTTAATTTCTCAACACTCATTGTTGCGAATTGTTTTGTAAGAAGCCTAATGTCAGTCTGAAGTTGTGCAACCTCTAATGCTACCAAATCATAACCAACACCTTAATTATGACCTTCTCCAATATTATATGTGCCTGTACCATGCTCAATATCTCTAGTATGACAACCTTGATTAGTCACCAAAATATCATCCAGCATCTCTTGTGAAACATCCCACCAAAGATGAATAAATGCAACTCTTTAAATTTTATCTGCAATTATTCTGGAATTGACATTTAGTGATATATACAAGATTTCCAATAGATTAGGTCCTGCAATTCTGTGATTAGGTACCATGTTCAACTTCTTTTTAAACATAAACCATACCTCATACGTGGATTCTACAAGTAGCTGTCTGAAATTATAGATTTTATCTTTCAACTGTAATATCCTTGCAAGAGGGAAGAATCTATTTAAAATTTATCTATGCAACTTACACCAAGTATTGGTTGAACCTTTTGGAAGTTCTTCTAACCATAGTGATTCTTCTCTAGTCAGTGAAAATGAGAACCACTACAACATCAAAGCTTTTTGTTTCACCACCAGAATAGTATATGACGTATAGATCCCAGTAAATTAGCAATATCCATGTTTGAATAATCTATTACTGATCCTAAAAACACACCCTTAAAGTTCATTAATTAGATCATTGCACTAGTAATGTCAAATTTAACATCAGGGGGTAGAGTAGGAGGAATAATGGCTCCTATCTCAGTAGATTGAACATATCCTATGTCCTGATCTTTATCATATGGCTGAAGATACTGATATGCAGGAATCATCAAAGCTCTGCATATTTGAACTCTATCTCATCTGTCAACCACTTGTCTTACTCTGGCTAGTTCTGCTTGTTGCGCTACCTTAGCCTTATCAGCTAACCGTGCCTCCTCTTCTACTTCCACTAATAAGTGCTCCGTCTATCTATCTAAAATATTCTATGGATCTCCTTGAGAATTAGGAAGTACTGTATTGGGATCAATATGTAGAGGAGGAGGTATAATTTCAGGGTCTCAAACCCCAGAAGGAACACCATCATGAACTTTCTCTGACATCCTTTATGGTGTTTGAAGAATTCATTCAAGATCTGGATCAAAAGAGAGTAAGGAATTGCCTCTACTCCTAGTGTTTGGAATAAACCAGCATATGCCAAATAAAGAATAGAAATAAAACTACGAACTTTACCAAATTTAATCAATAATTCACACCGTCTTCCCCAGCAATGGTGCAAAAATTTGATGTCACCCAAAAACTAAACTCCAAAGAAGTATGTTACGGTTGATGTCAAATATAGTAACCCAAACTAGGTTGGGGTTGAACCCGCAGGGTAAAAGCTAAACAATCTCTTAAACTTGACAAAATCCACGAGCAATGCAAAAAATTTAATGCAAGGATTTTGATATCAACTATAAGTAGTAACTGAACTTGAATGGTTAAGTTTGTAAATAATAGAAGACAAACACTGGGAGTGTGTTCCCTTTGGCTTCTCAACTTTGTAAACTTCTTGTGTCCAATTAACATGTTCTCTTACTTTGCATGCAAAGTTGACAAGCTATGTATTATCAACTATCTTTTGAACGTATTGATAAATCTCACCTTTTACCTTATGAGTTTCAAGGTGTCACCTTATTTCTCCTTGTCTATAACCGCATTTAACTTTTACCTTTTGGGTCTCAAGTTGATTAGATGAGACAGCGAAATTATAATATAGATATGAATCCCAAATTACTGTCCTAATACCCTTTTCCTAATCTTAAACTCCCTTCTGAGGACATTCAAATCTAGGCAATCCTCAAGCTTCTATAGTAGCTTTGAGGCCAATTAATATAATGAACACTAAGTTACAAGCAATCGTAATAAAATAAATGAATCTCCCACTTCCTCTACATAGTTAATCCGTTCGAGTTCCCCTACCCTAGTCAAGGAAATTAGTTGCTCATGTTCATGAAACAATCTATGAGAATTAACAAATAATACATGCAATTAATTTCATAATAATAAGATGAAGTAAATCCAAAGTCTTCAATTGAATAAAAATCCAGAATCTCCAGAACAAAATCTCAATGATCAAAGTATGTTAAAATTGGTAAAAGTAATGTAGAAGTAACCTAATAAAGGAATAACCCTAAGGTATTTCTAGCATCTCTAAATACTCCAGAAATACTAATTAAACTAGAATATGAAAAGTATGTCACACAAGGAACAACTCGTGCTGACCACTCATAAGGTATACTTATGAGTCATACTATTCTAGTCGTAATTATTCCTTATGAATCATCCTCATGACTTGTAGCCATACCTTTCAACTTGTGGTCTTAAACTCACTGATGTGATGTGGAAACACAATACTTTTGATGCTTAAAAGGGGAATTTATGCATACACTTAGGATATTTTGTTAGATATAATGCATTTTGGTGTAAATTGCAGGTAAAATAGGTCTACTATAGTGTTGGAATAAAATAGGAAGAAAGAGACCTGGAAAAGACTAATTCTGATCAAGGTACAAGTCAACTCTTAAGTCGTAAATATGCAATATGAATCTTATGTTGAATCGTAAGCATAACAGAACCAAAAGACAATCTGAAAAGCTAAGTATTGGGAAAATTCAAATCTAGTAATAAAGTAGTAAGCTAGGATATAAGTCATACAGATAAGTTGTAAGCATAACATAATCTAAACTACCATCCAAAAGTTGAAGTCTTAGAAGTATACAAGTTGGAAGTCTAAGTACGACTCGTATAGGGAAGTCGTACACCAACCAGTATTTAAAATATGGATGGATAGAAGTCCTAGGTGGATACAAGTTAAGGACTTAAGTCATATACTCAAGTACGAGTCATAAGAAGAAGTAGTATGTTGAACAGAAAGTTGAAGCCTTGGGAGATCAGACACTGGAATGGACGAGAAAGCAGGATACAACTCGTATGATGCCAGTACGAGTTTAAGACCAAGTTGTACAGACCGCCAACATAACTTTACCTTTTCCATTATTTTTAGAATTTTTATGTTATTTTGAGATACTATAAATACCCTAGGGTTTACCTTTTATTAGGTTACACTCTCTTAAACTTTATCACAATACTTTACATACTTTTACAATTATTCTTAAGATTTTAGGTTTATACTCAATTCAAGACTTTGGAGTTTATTCAGTTTATTCTTTGATTAATTATATGTGTTCTTCATCGATGATCATGTTTTCTTTCACAAACATGAGTGGGTAATCTCCTTGACTAGGATTTTGAGAACCCTGGCGGATTAGTGATGTAGAGGAAGTATGACACTCATCTGTTAAATGGTTTATGCATGTATCTTAATCTTCTTTGTACTAATTCATCTTAAGCTATTACAGAATCTTAAGATAGCCTTTATTTGCATACATCCCTAATAATGAGTTTGCGATTGGGAAAAGATGTTAAGATAATGATTTGGGATTTCTACCTCCACCATTGTCCCCATATCTTATCTAATCACTTGATCCTAACCAGTGATAGTAAACTCAGGTGGAAGAAAAGAGCAACAAGGTGACACCCTGAGACCTAATAAGTAAAGGGTGAGATTTATCTTCATGCCTAATAAGCCACTTATAATACCTATCTTGTAGTCTTTGCATGCAGAACAATAGAATAGTTATGTTAATCATGAAAAATTTATGGAGTTGAGAAACTAGGGGGAACATAAGCCTACTGTTTGTCTTATATTCTCTACAACTCAAAAGCACTCAAGATTTGGTTACTACTTGCGATTGATGCTAAAACACCCCATTTAGTTTCTTGTAATACTCGTGGATTACAACAACTCAAGCAAATATTCTCAAATTCCCTATGGAATCGAACACAACATAGTTGGGTTATTATATTTCCAATCGACCATTGTATACTTCTATTTAAAGTGTATTTTTGGGTGACATCAAATTTTGGCACTATTGTTGGGAAAGATGATTTGAGTAGTGAAGTGAATTGGTAAAGTTTGTGGATCTTCATTTTTTGTTTTGAGTTGGCATACGCCGATGTATTCTATGTAATAGGAGTAGAGGCAATCCCTTAATCCCATTCGATACAAAGTCAGAGAGAATCCTTCAAACACCGAGAAAGATATTAGGACAAGTTTTTCATGGGGTTCAAGATCCCCAATCTATTAATCCAAATGAGGAACTCCCGCGTGCTCCACTATACACACATAATGTTTCAGATAAATAGATGCCATAACTATTAGAGCGAGAATGAAGAGAAGCCAAAAAGGCTATACTTAGTGCAGATGATGAGTTAGCTCAACATGGTGGACTAGGAAGGCCAAGACATATATATGATCATCGAGTTTAAAGAGACAGAGTGCCATTGACTTCTGCATATCATCACTTAGATCCATATAAGGAGTATGACGAAGATATGGGTTACGTTGAGTCTAATGAGACATGAGTCATTGTTTCTCCTACTTTAGCTCCCAATGTGAAGTTTGATATTACTAGTGCTATAATCCAATTATTGAATCTGAAGGATGTATTTATGGTGCAGCTACGGATAATATGAACATGCACCTTGATAATTTTCTTGGGATCTGCACGTCTTATACTATTCCTGGGTTTGATAAAAAATAAATGAGATTAAGGTTGTTCCTATTTTCGTTGATAGGTGAAGCATCACTTTTATTTGGGGAACTTCTAAGAGGATCTATCACTACTTGGCACGACTTGAAGAAATAGTTTCTTAGTAGATTTTTCCCTCCTGCATAGATGCTACAGTTGAAGGACAAAATTTATAATTTCAGATAATTACCTGCAGAATTTGTGTATAAGGCATGGTTTAGATTCAAGAGGAAGCTGAGCATGGTACCAAATTACAGAATTAGAGGGTCTAATATTTGAGAAATCTTCTATAGATCACTGAATGACTATTCAAGAGCAATGGTAGATACTATTTTTTCGGAGAATTTATGCATCTTCAATGGGATGTTACATAGGAGATGCTAGATGACATTGCGGTGACCAATAGAGAATCGCATACTAAAGATTCAAAATGTGGTGGTGGTACATATGTTATTAGAGAAACAAATATTTATGGAGCAGGTCATGATACGGTAGTGTAAGAGGTTGCACAAATTCATATAGATATTGGGTTTCTTATAAAATAATTTATGATAATGAGTGCTGAGAAGGTGAATGGAGTTGTGGCACAAGGTTCTAATTCCAGACAATTTGAGATTGAATATGAAGAAGAGGCAAAGTATCTTGATCTTAGATTGGTAGATTTTTCAGCAAAAAGGCAATGGAATCAATGTCAGAACTATTATAAAATAAATATAGAGACAGGAGTAGAGAGAGATGGTGATTACAAGAATAAATAACTATAATGAGAAGAGTGACAAGTATAGTCCACCAGGTAGTCGAGATGCAAAGTCCAAGAAGGAGGCACTTTTGTCTAAGCTAGTCAAAGAGAAAGAAAGTCAAGAGAGCTGTCTTAAGGATATCAAAGTATATTTATCAGGTTTGAACTAGAAATTTGAGTCACATGCTACAACAATCAAGAAATTGGACAAAAAATTTGGTCATATGTCAGCTACAGTAAATCAGAGATAGCTTGGCACTCTTTCCAGAAATATAGAGGTAAATCTCAAAAATGATAGTAATTGCCATGCCATTACCACTCAGAGTGGTAAAGTCATTACAGACCCATCTGTACCCACTGTTGATGAACAAAAGAATGATCATAAGCCTACTGATGTGGATAGCAGTAGCAAGCACGATATAGGGAAAAAGAAGGTTGTAGAGCCTGTATTGAAACCCCTTCGAAAAACTCTTCCTCTTTATCCATAAAGGCTAAAAAAGAAAAAAGAAGATGGTAATTATCAAAAGGTTTTATCCATGCTAAAATAATTGTCAGTCAATATACCACTTGTAGAGAAATTAGAGAAAATGCCTGGATATACAAAATTTATAAAGTATTTGATATGCAAGAAGAGTGCAATCAGTTATGAGCCAATTGATTACTTTCATCATTGTAGTTCTATAGCAACTAGATTATTAGTGAAGAATAAAGAGGATCCCGGTTCTTTCAATAGACCTTGCACCATTGGATATTTCACATTTGCTCATGCTTTATGTGATTTAGTTTCTAGTATCAACCTTATGTCATTTGCAGTATTTAAATAGATGGGGTTGGGAGCTCCAAAAACTACCACCAGAAGACTAGTTATGGAAGACAGACAGTAAAAAAGCAAGTGGGTATCTTATATGATGTATTGGTGAAAGTGGATTCTTTTATTTTTCTTGCTGATTTTGTGATCTTAGATTGTGAAGTGGACCTCCAAGACCCAGTTATTTTGGGAAGACTATTTTTGGATACAGGTAGGACATTAATTGATTTGGAGCTGGGGCATCTGATACTGAGATTGAATATTGAATAGGTGGTATTCAATGTATGTAAAGAGACAAGACAACCTGATGAGTTGAGAGTGATATATGTGATTGATGTGTATGATGAGAAGAAAGATGCATTCCAAGATGTTGATGCAGTATCTCTATAGGATAATGGTTCTGATGCAGTAGTTCCTTTTGAAAAAAGACTAGGTGTTGAGGCACTTACAGCAATGATCATAACTTTTTACTCGGATGGTATTGAGAAGCATAAGGAGCTATTAAGTGCACTGTATGGAAAGGGTTCATATGAGTTTGCACCAAATAAGCTACATTTATATCTGAAGAATTGAACCATTGTACCTGTACATCCTTCCATTAAAGAGCCACCGGTGTTAGAGTTGAAGTTCCCCCATCTCACTTGCGATATGTATTTTTTAGGGATGACAATACTTTGCCTATTATTATTGTAGCTGATCTGAGACAGTCAGAAATAGAAGCATCATTGTTAGTATTATAGAAATTCAAGCGGGCCATTGGATTGTCCATTATAGATATTATGGGTATTTTGCCTGATTTGTGTACTTACAAAATACAACATGAATTCGATTGTGTTCCATCTATTGAACATCAACGTAGACTCAATTCTTATATGCAGTAGCTAGTGAAAAAGAAAATAATGAAGTGGTTAGATGTTGTGTAATATATACTATTACTGATAGCAAGTAGGTCAGTTTGGTATAATACGTGTTGAAGAAAGACAGAATAACTGTTATCCCTAATGAGAAGAATAAGCTAGTTCCTATGAGGCAAATGACTAGATAGAGAGTGTGTATGGATTATAGAAAATTTAATGCATGGACTCAGAAGGATCATTTTCCTATGCCCTCATTAATCAAATATTGGACAGGTTAGAAGTCAGAGGATGGTACTATTTTCTTAATGGGTACTCAGGCTACAATCAAATCACTATTTCACCTAAGGACCAAAAAAGATTTTTACTATCCTCATGGGAATTTTTCATTCAAACATATGCCATTTGGGCTATGTAACATTTTAGCCACATTTCAGAGATGTATGATATCAATTTTCTCCGATATGGTAGAAGACACATGGATGATTTTTTGGTTGTTGGTGATTCTTTTGAAGAGTTCCTAAAGCACTTGTCAAATGCTCTCCAAAAGTGTGAAGAATGAAAATTGGTACTTAATTATGAAAAGTGCCATTTTATGGTCAAAGCAGGAATTGTTATTGGGCACAAGATGTCAAAGAGAGGCATAGAGGTTGATCGAGTGACGATTGAGGTGATTGTGAAATGGACTTACCCAATTTCTATTAAGGGAATTCAAAGCTTCCTAGGGCATGTAAGTTTTTATAGGCTATTTATCAAAGATTGCTAGTCTTCTTTGTAAGCTTCTTAAGAAGGAGGTAAAATTTATTTTTTGTTGAAGTATGTGAAAATGGATTTGAAAGCCTAAAAGAAAAGTTGGTGACGGCTCCAATCATTGTGTCTCCTGATTGGTCCTTACCCTTTGAGATTATGTGTGATGCTAGTGTATTGACCTTAGGGGTTGTACTAGTCCGGTTAAAATAAAAGATCCTTCATCCCATCTACTATGATAGTAAGGCACTAAATCCTTCTCAAAAGAACTATACCGTGATGGAGCAAGAGTTATTGGTAGTGGTTTTTGCCTTTAAAAATTTAGATCTTACTTGATTGGGACAAAGATGATTGTGCACACTGATCATGCAGCACTGAGGTACCCAATGTCTTAAAAAGATTCAAAACCTAGGCTTATTAGGTGGCTGCTCTTGTTGCAAGAATTTGACTTTGAGATAAAGGACAAAAAAGGCACAGAATATCAAGTTACAGATCACTTGTCTAAACTAGAGGAGGAAGCTATATAGAAGGTTGCAAATGGGTTGGAGATTGATGATAGTTTTCCAGAAGAGTAGATGTTAGCATCTTCCCAAGATCTAATTCCATGGTTTGTAGATTATGTTACTTAACCAGTGATCTAGTTCCAGAAGATCTTTCTTATCTGCAAAGAAATAAATTCATGCATGAGGTAAGGAAATTTTTCTAGGATGAACCTTATTTATTTAGGATTTGTGCAGGTGGAATCATTCTTAGGTGTATACCTGAGGTGGAGATGATGAGCATACTTAGGGATTGTCATTCCTCACTAGTTGGGGGTCATCATGGAGGGGCCCGCACAGCTCACAAATCCTGCAATGGGACTATTATTGGCCAACAATTGACAAGGATGCTTATAACTATGCTTCTACTTGTGAACAATGTAGACGACAAGTTACTATTTCTAGAAGACATGAACTACCTCTGACTCCTATTATGCAATTGGAATTTTTCGATTTATGGGGCATAGATTTCATGGAACTATTTGTAATTTTATATGGCCTGAAGTATATACTTGTGGCAGTAGATTATATTTTGAAAGGGGCGAAAGCAATTGTACTTCCTAACAATGAAGCACTTAGTGTCACTGCATTCTTGAGAAAGAACATCTTTTCTCAATTTAGCATGCCACGAGCTATTATTAGTGACAGAGGGTCAGATTTTTGGAATTATCTATTCAAAAGTCTGCTTGAGAAATATGGAGTGAAACATAGGGTGGAAACACCTTGTCATCCAAGGACTGGTGGACAAGTTGAGGTGTCCAATAGAGAAATCAAGTCCATCTTGGCAAAGACTATGAATTCCAATAGGACTGATTGGGAAAATAAGTTAGATGATGCATTGTGGCCTTACCACATAGCTTATTAAACCCCCATAAGCACTTCACCTTATTAGATAGTGTATGGAAAGGCTTGTCACTTTCCAATTGAGCTTGAGCATAAGGCACTATGGACATTGAAGAAGCAAAATTTAGAGTGGTAGGGTGCATCCAAGTAAAGGTTGAATTAGATCAATGATTTGGATGAATTCTGGCTCTAAGCATATGAAAGTTCAGCACTTTACAAAGGAAAGATGAAGCTGCATCATGACCGAAAGATTGAGAAGAGAGTATTTGACAAGGGCGATCAGGTGTTGCTATATCAGTCTAAACTTTATTTCTTTTTAGTTAAGCAAAGGTCAAGGTGGTTTGGTCCGTACATAATTTTAAAAGTTTATCCGTATGGTGATTTAGAATTGAAGAGGGATGGTAAAGCCTCGTTCAAGGTAAGCAGATAGAGAGTGCACTATGTGGGAAATGTTGAAGAAGTGAATGAGGTTGTTGACATTGACCTTGGTGAAGTCTAAGTCAGCAAGGCAATTGCGTCATGCCGCAATGTTAAATCAAGAGCTGCATGGGAGGCAACCCAATAGGATAGTTAGTGAAATATTTGTATCCAACTTAGCCACATTGTACCGCGACGTTAAATCAGGCGCTTCATGGGAGGTAACCCATGTTTTTGTACTTATTCATTTATTGGGTAAAATGTTTGTTCAGTGTGCAGGACTAAGGAATGAAGAAAAGATCTAGAGAATTTGAAAAAGTTTGGTCTTACGGACAATTTATGAATTGTATCTATACAATATGACTCATGAGTAGGAGTCGTATCGACTTAGGAGAAAAATCAAAATCAGGTAAAAGCTTTTGGAATGGATACAATTCTCAGAACGAGTCATACCCTCAAGGTACGACTTGTCCCCTTGAGTCGTATCCACTCCAGAACTGAGGTAAGGTACCATGTATATACGAGTCAAATAAATTACCCATAAGAATGGGTATGATTCATATCACAACTCATACCCATTCATACCAGGTTAGATCGTGGGTTGACCCGGCCCAGACCTTCAATTAAAAATAAAAGACGGGAACACGACGGCCACCCGATAAATGTAAATCATACCCACCTCAAATTTTACCCTAATTTCAAACTTGAATCGATGAAATCACTTGTAAACAATTTGATTGAACTACCAACAATTTTAAAATTTTGCAATTTTTGAGAGTTGAGTTCGAATTTCAGAAGGGAACCAAGTGGAATCGAGGAATTCATTTTTTTAACTTGAACCACGTAAGCTTTGGACTTAATATTTTTATTTTCAAGTAGAAATGATGAATCTTAGACAATGTGAACTTGGTATGATTGAATGTTCATTGATGTTGAAATTATGATACCTTAGTTCTTAAGTTTTTGGTTGAAAATAGGGAAATTGGGGAAAAACTTGAATGTAGTGGGTATTTTGTATATTTATATGCTTAAAATGAATTATATTTTGTATATAGTAGATAGGTAGTTTTGGTATTTGCTTTTGTGTCAAACTTTAAAGTTGGTATTCTATGTTGCAGTGGATACGAGACCTCTTACGACTCGTACCTACCAGTACGGGGGTCGCAATGGGACTCGTATGCTGTGACAAAATCAAAGTCTAACAAGTTTAAGGTTCTAGAATGGATACAACTCTACTATACGAGTCGTATCCATACCATACGACTCATACACTTATCGGTCGTACCCACCTGGGAGCATTAAATTTGGAATAAATGTTTTTAATCTTCTTACGACCGTTGGTAACGAGTCGTACCCTATTGGTACGACAGGTTAGGAGGAGTCGTAAGCTGACCAATGAAAAAATATCATGCATTGTGTACGATACGACTCAACTATGCAAGTCGTACCCAGGCGATACAACCTATACCTCTACTTGTACCCTGACCAGAACAGGCATACTGAATGTTAGTTTTAAATATTTGTTTTTTTATTTAATTACTTACTAATAATGGAATATTTTCAGGAATAATGCCGCCTAAGCATGCTTTCTCCTCCAAATAAACCAAGAAGGGAAATAAGCAAGCACCGGTTGCTACTGCCGAGTCCTATGATTCAGAGTTTGAGGTTTTATCTTATAGAAACGGTGAATTATATGAAGAATCCACAACTAGAAAAGCTACACAAAAAAATAAAAGCAGATGAGAAAGCAAAGGGGAAGCAGGTTGTGCCCCAAGAATCAAAATCACCCCCAAGGGGCCCAAGGAGAAAGAATATGACTGTATCTCCTTCCCACACACCACAGCTTGCTAATGATGATCATGATGTTGAATCTAATTTAGAAGAGGCTTGTTTTGAAGAGCCCTAAGGTTCAGATTTGCTACATGTTATCCCGATTAATAGACAGAACCCCCCACTTTCACTTGCCACATCTCTGATGCCCATCGATGAACGATGAGGATAACCAATATACAAGATACTTTCAATAGTGGGTTGTTCCAACTTCTAGTTAGCAAGATCATAAGGGTATTTGAAATGACCTGACCCCGGGCCTTGTCACAATAGGCATCTCAAGCCCGACCAAGACTAGGGACTGCCCTCTGTTACCTAACCCAACTACCTATATCAAGCCTTAGGTGGACTAAATTTTAAACATATAACTATATAGCATTATTGTTCTCATTAAGACTCTGGGATAGGGTCACGACCATGGCTGACCCAACCGAGTCCAACCAGACCATACCAACAGCCCAACCATACCAAACCAAATCATAGACCATAAATCAAAGGAAATACCAAAACATGAGATAAAAATCAATCCATCATGTAATATGATAGAATAGTAAGAAATGATGTCTAATGATGTCAACCTCAATATCAATACCAATGCAACCCTGACACCTCTTCCGATCTCACCGATACCAACCCCCAGAAGTAGCACAACTCTTCAGTCAAAAAATGTATAAATAAATACAGTTGGGACATGCCCCCAGCCATGGCCAAAGATAATATCCAAAATAATGGAAAAGTGTCTAAAGAAATCCATAACATAAAATAATTCCTCCCAAAATGTTGAAAGCTCAGCATTTCAATCCAAATGCTAATACCGAATCCGTATGCTAAACAGGAGAAGTAGAATGGACAGTTCTTGTATAGCATAAGTATACAGCCGCCAGTAAATAGGGTTAGCGAATGACCGCTTGCAAGAATCTTAGGATAAGGATAACATAATGGCAGTTATAAAACCAACTAAACCATACATAATGCATACAAACATAGGTACATAAGTGTCGGGAAGGGGAACCAGGTTAGGATGCATTAAATCCTTTATACCTGGGTTGTGTAGATTGGCCGTCCTAAACCACCCACAGGCTATATGGGTTCAGCTCCCCTACTGAAAGGGACCAAGTACATGTAGCCATTTGATAAGGGAATATCCCATGGGATGACTAGTACATATGGGATGACTAGTACATCCCCCAATATCAAATGTGACACACGCACACGGTCATCAAGACCCCTCATATCTGCAAATATTTGTTTTTAGTTCTAGTACCCCCGAGACTGCCACCTTCCATAGCTTAGCAACATACCCCACAATTAATGCCTAATTTAAACTAGTTTCCAAATAACCAAACCTTATCCATTTATTAACCAAGGCCAATATTAGTGGTATCGTTATACCAACCCTTACTTGGAAGTAATATCTATAACCAAACCATTTAGGTTAAGGAGACTTTAGGTGCCCTACAAATTACCATATTAAATCCATTTGATAGACTTCCATGTTCTCCACAAGCATAAATATTTAGACTTTAGCCTTTTCAAAATAGTTAAACCATGTATAAATCCTTTATCTAGTTTAAAACATGCAAAAGTTCCATTAAAAGAAGTCACTGGAATAAACATATCTTTATAAATATTTTATCAAACACCTTGGGGGCATAATATTAGAAAAACCAATTCCAATGAACATTAAATCATTACCATGCAATCCAATTGTCCAAATCCATAATTGATGCAGATGAAAGCATAAGAAAAACCATAGGAAACTATAACCAAGCATTGAATATAAAACACCCAAATAATAGTTGAAAACCATAATCATGAAATTGTAAAACCATGAATTCAATCATATAAATCATACCTTTAGTTGAAATTACAATGACTGAAGAGAATCATGCCTTATACCAAAGAATTGGTGGAAAGAGATCACCTAGACAAGCCCTAAAGCAATTCGCAAGATGAAACCCTAACCTTCTTTCCCCAAAAGCTCTTGAGAGAATTATGGAGTGTTTTGGAATAGTTTCTAAGTGTTAATAAATAGAATAATAGGGTAAATATCCTCCAAAGTGTATTAAAGTCTTTGGTCCTTGTTAGGGTATGTAGGGAAATGTCTTGAATACCCCCACTTAAATCCCTTAAAAACCTGTCACAGGGATATGACTAACCCATACAAGTCGTACCCTTCTATACGATTGGTACCCACCACTTATATCCAAGAATCAACACTTGGATAAAACATTGTCCAGTATACGACACATCCAACCAAGTTGTAACCACAACATACGATCCGTACCTATAACCCGTATACTGGAAGAATGAAATACTAGCAGGATCAAACACTGCCCACCATACGAGTCCTTGATATGACTCATACCAATCCCTACGGCTCATACCCCTAAGTCGTACCCATTTCAGTGACCAAAACCATCCTACCAACTAACACTAGTTAGCATACGATAGGACCACACCACTCGTACTCCAACGTACAACTTGTACCTATTAGTCATATTGGGTCTAGAGAATGGAATTCCAGGAAATTTTCTAAGGGTCAAAACCTAAGATGTTTCAGTCTCCCCCACTAGAAACATTCAACCCCGAATGATAGACAAGGTTAAGGTAACCACTCATAGAGTCTTTTGCATTATCAAACATCCCTTTAACAATGTTTGAGAACAAAGAGGAAAAGATGTAAATCTTTTCTTTAACAAACTCATAAAATAAAGATATGTTAAAGACACATACCTTCCACACGAATTCTAGGAGCAAAAAAAAATGTGGATACTTGTACTTCAAGCCCACTTTCGCTTCCCAAGTTAATTCTTCCACCTTATTATTTTGCCATAAAAACTTAAATGAAGACATATTCTTGGTGCACAACCAATGAACTTGCCTATATTATATCTCAATCGGGACCTCTTCATAAGATAGAGAATCCAAAATACCCAACCCATCCAAAGGAAAAACCATAGAAAGATCACCAAGACATTTTCTCAACATGGAATTATGAAAGACCGGATGAACCAACTCAAACTTATAAGCAAAAGTGCCAACTTTTCACAAAATCACATTAGGACAAATAAACTAAGGACTGAGTTTTCTCTTTTTTCCAAACCACACCATTCCCTTCATAAAAGACACTTTGAGGAACACCCTATCCCAAGCCTCAAACTCCAAGTCTCTACGCATAACATCCGCATAGGACTTTTGGCAACTTTCGGCAACTTTAAGCCTATCCCAAATCACCTTGACCTTCTCCATTGCTAGATAGACAAAATTCAAACCAAATATGTCTGCCTTCTCCAGCTCAAACCACCCAATAGGATATCTACACGTCCTACCATACAATGCCTCAAAAGGAGACATACCAATACTCGAATGGTAGTTATTATTGTAAGGAAACTCCACTAAAGGTAGATGCTCAACCAAACTGCCACCATAGTTAATCACCAGGCATGAACTATATCTTTCAATGTTTGAATTGTTCTTTCCGCTTGACCATCAACCTGCGAATGAAAAGTAGTACTCAGACTAACCTTAGTCCCCAACCTTTATTGGAAACACCACCAGAAATAAGACGTAAACTGTGTACCGTAATCAGAGATAATCAAAACTAGCACCCCATAAAGTATCATAATCTCCTGAAGATACAACCTCAAATAATCCTCTGCCAATAAGGTAGTCCACACTAGTAAGATATGCGCACACTTGGTCATCTTTTCCAATATAACCTAAATCGAGTCATACTAATTTCGAGATCGAGGAAGACTGGTAACAAATTTTATATTTATCACTTCCTACTTCAATTTGGGTAAATTAATTTCTTGATACAACCATTCTGGCCTCATGTGCTCAACCTCAACCTGCTGACACACCATACACTTAGGCACAAAATAAGCCACATCCATTATCATACCATTCCACTAGTAGATCTTCTTG
>JAPEIP010000003.1:2675214-2688282 GCA_026120095.1 Capsicum chinense
TCGAGTCATACTAATTTCGAGATCGAGGAAGACTGGTAACAAATTTTATATTTATCACTTCCTACTTCAATTTGGGTAAATTAATTTCTTGATACAACCATTCTGGCCTCATGTGCTCAACCTCAACCTGCTGACACACCATACACTTAGGCACAAAATAAGCCACATCCATTATCATACCATTCCACTAGTAGATCTTCTTGAGATCATGATATATCTTTGTAGAGACAGGATGAATAACATAGCGTGACTCATACGCCTCAGCCAAAACCCTTTGTTGTAGACCGTCGACATCAAAAACATACAACCTCCCTTGGTACCATAAAGTACCATCACCACTAATCTCAAACATCACTACTTTTTTCCCAAAAACATTATCTTTATTCTTATTAAGACAGGGTTCAGCATTTACTTCTCTTTATTCTCTACACCAAGAGATGATCGAACTATTTTTTGCACCATCACACACCATCCTTAAAGTCAAAGCGATGAACTCCTAAATTAGCTAAGCGGTGAAAATCCTTCACTAATTCCCTTTTTCCTTCCTCCATATAAGCCAAACTCCCTATGGATAACCCGCTAAGAGCATTAGCAACTATATTAGCATTACCTGGATGGTAGTGAAAACTCAAATCTTAATCCTTAAGATGCTTAAGCCACCTCCTATGCCTAAGATTAAGCTCTTTCTTAGTGAACACGTACTGAAGATTCTTATGATCAGAAAAATATCAACGTGAACACCATATAAATAATGCTACCATATTTTTAAAGAAAACACAACCGCCAATAACTCCAAATCATGATTAGGATAATTCCTCTCATATACCTTCAACTGCATGGGAACATAGGCAATGACATTTCTATGCTGCATCAAAACACAACCAAGCCCTACACAAGATGCATCATAATAAACAACAAACCCATCATTATCTTCCGGCAAAGTCAAGATTGGAGCCGAAGTCAACTTATACTTCAACTTCTCAAAACTCCCTTCACAAGTATCTGACCAAGAAAACTTAACCTTCTTCTTAGTCAACTAAGTCAAAATAGTAGCTATCGAAGAAAAGTTTTCCACAAATCACCATAATAGCCGGCTAGACCCAAGAATCTATAAATATCAGATAGAGTCATGGGCCTAGACCACCTCTTCACCACAAAAACCTTTTGTGGATCCACTATAATCCCTACACTAGAAATAATACGTCCCAAGAAAGTCATAGCGTTCAACCAAAACTCACACTTAGAGAACTTGACATACAACTATTGTTCTTTCAAGGTCTGCAACACCACACAGAGGTATTAGCATAGTCCACCTTACTCTTTGAATAAACCAGAATGTTATCTATAGACACAATAATGAAGAGATCCCTGATACTACCTAAACACCCTATTCATCAAGTCCTTAAATATTGCCAGAGCATCAGTCAATCCAAATTACATCACTAAGAACTCAAAATACCCATACCGAATATGAAAAGCTATTATTGGGATATCCACCTCCCTAATCTTAATCTCATGGTACCCAGATCAAAGATCTATCTAAGAGAAGAACTTGGCACCATAAAAATGGTCAAATAAATCATCTATCCTTAGGAGAGGATATTTGTTCTTGATATCACCTTGTTCAACTACCTATAGTCAATGCACATCTGAAGGGAACTATCCTTCTTACGCATAAACAACACTGGTGTACCCCATAGAGAAATATAGGATGAATAAACCCGTTATCCAGAAGATCCTTAAGTTGCTTCTAGAGTTCTCTCAACTTAGTTGGAGCCATTTTATATGGAGGAATACAACTTAGACGAGTGTGCGGAAGCAAATCAATACCAAACTCTATTTTTCTATCTGGAGAAACACCAGGAAGATCATCCAGAAAGACCTCTAGAAACTCATTAACCACCAACACTGAAGACAGAGAGGGACCTTCCGAGTTTGAATGTTTAAACTGAACAAAGTGATAAAGACAACCCTTGGAGATTAACTTTGATCTCTTAGACAAGAAATAAAACTACCCCTAGGAGCTAAGGAACTACCATCCCATTCTATAACTGGTTCACTAGGGAACTTAAAGATAACCTTATAGGTCCAAAAATCCAAATATACATAACAAGAATAAAACCAATCCACACCTAGAATTAAAACAAAATCTACCATATCTAACTTAAGTAGATCTGCCAAGGTTTGTTTGCTACCAATAGATACCACACACACCCAATAGACTCTCTTAGAAATAACCAAGTCACCTGCTGGGGTAGAATAACAAAAAAGATCCAAAATACCTTCTAGATCAAACCCGAAAGACACGGCCACATATGGAGTCATATAAGAAAGAGTGGACCCATATCTAGCAAATAATATACGTCAAGAGAGAAAGTTGTAACATACCATTAATGACATTAGGTGATTCCTTAGATTCCTGTCGGGATACAAAGCATATAACCTATTCTGACCAGCACTAGAACCAGGAGCAATAACAAAAGAAGATACCACCCTTCCAGGTATTGGAACAGAAGATGAAGCCGTAGGAATCTTATTTTCCTCCATAGCAAACTTATTGACCAAAAAATTTATGAGTCGATGGCCTACCTAGCCATACTTAAAGCATTAGTACTTTATTTCCTCGCAATAGCCCCGATAAGGATGGCGCACTCCACACCCCTAAAAGAGACTCTACTCGACACGACTTTATAAACTCCCGTGTGACCATGAACCTGGGCTCTGATATAACTTGACACGACCTGACCTCGGGCCTTGTCATAATAGGCAAACCAAGTACGACCAAGACTAAGAACCGCCCCTTTTTACCTAAACCAACCACCTATAGCTAGCCTTAAGTGGACTAATTTTCAAACATATAACAAGATAACATTATTGTTCTTATTAAGACTCTTGTATAGGGTCACAATCAAAATCAACCTAATCAAGTCCAATCGTATAACACCAAATGCCCAACCATACTAAACAAACCATAGACCATAAACCATAAGGAATACCAAAACATAATATGAAAATCAATTCCAAAATATAATATTATGAAATAGTAAGAAATCATATCCAATGATGCTAGCCTCAATATCAATACCAATGCTAAGGATGACAGCTTTACCGATCCCACTCATACAAACCTCTAAAAATACTACAAAGTATCTATCAAAAAGAGTAAACAAATCTAGTTGGGACATGCCCCCAACCATAGCCAAAACCAATATCCAAAATAAAGGAAAAGTGTCTAAAGAAATCCATAACATAAAATGATGCCTCTTGGAAGGTTGGAATCTCACCACTTCATTCCAAATAATGTTACCAAATCTATGTGCTAAATAGGAGGTGCAGAATGGTCGGTTCCTACATAGCGTGGGTATACAACTGCTAGTAGATAGGGTTAACAAGCGACAACTAGCATAAATCTCATGATAAGGATATTATAATGCTAATTATAAAACCAAGTAAAACAATCCATAATGCTTACAACCATACATATATAAGTGGTGGGCAAGGGAAATAAGTTTAAAATTAATTTAAAACCTTTATACCTAGGCTGTGTAGCTTGGCCATCCTAAACTACCCACGGGCTATATTGGTTCAGCTCCGCCTGTTGAAAAGGCCCCAGTATGTGTAACCACACGACCAGGGAATATCCCATAGGATGGCTAGTACATCCCCTAATATAAAATGTGACACACATATGGGCATCAAGACCCCTCATATCGACAAATATGAGCTTCCAGTTCTAGTCTCTCTGGGACTGCCACCTTCTATGTCTTAGCTATATACCCTGCCATTATAATGTAATTAAAACTAATTTCCAAATAACCAAACCACTATCCATTTATTAACCAAGGCCAATATTATTGATATCATCATACCACTACTTACTTGCAAGTAATATCCATAGTTAAACCATTTAGGATAAAGGGACCTTAGGTACTTTTTCAATTATTATATTAAATCCACTTGGGAGACTTCCATGTTCTCCACAAGCATAAACATTTAGCCATTAGCCTTTTCAAACCATTTAAACCGTGTATAAATCTTTTATCTAATTTAAAAAATGCAAGACTTTTATTAAAAAAGTCCATGCAATGAATATATCTTTATAAGCATTTTATCAAACACCTTAGGGCATTATATAACAAAAACCAATTTCAAAAATCATTCAACCATTACCATGGAATCCAACTTTTCAAATTCACCATTAATGTATATAAAATCATAAGTAAAACCATTGGAAGCCATAACCAAGCATTTAATATCAAAATTCTCAAATAATAGTTGAAAACCATAATCATGAAATAGTAAAACCATGAAATCACTCATATAAACCACTCCTTTAGTTGAAATTAAAATGATGGAAGAGAATCATGCCTTATACCAAAGAATTGGTGGAAAGAGATCACCAAGACAAGCCCCAAAGCAATCCGCAAGATGAAAACCTAGCCTTCTTTCCCCTAAATCTCTTAAGAGAATTATGGAGTGTTTTAGAATAGTTTCTAAGTTTAAATGCATAAAATAATAGGGTAAATAGCCTCCTAATTGTATTAGAATTCATGGGTCCTAATTAGGGTAAGTACAGAAATTTCTAAAATACCCCACTTAAATCTATTAAAAACTCATCGCAGGGATACGACTGACCCATACGAGTCACACCATTCTATACGATTGGTACCCACCACTTATATATAAGACTCAACCTTTGGATCAAACACTGACCAATATATGACTCATCCAACCAAGTCGTAACCATAACATATGATCCGTACCCATAACCTGTATCTCTGGAAGAATAAAATACTTGGAGGATTAAATACTGCCCACTATAAGAGTCCTTGATATGACTTGTACCAATCTCTATGACTCATACCCCTATTTCATACCCATTCAAGTGACCAAAACCATCCCACCAACTAATACTAGTTAGCATACTCTAGGACCATACCACTTATACCCCAACATACTGCTCGTACCCATGAGTCATATTAGGTCTAAAAAATAAAATTCCAGGAAATTTTCTAAGGGTCAAAACCCAAGATGTTTTAGTATTATATCCTATGCGAAGATTGATTACTATCAGGATGTCAAAGTTTCTTGATTTTAAGGATCATTTTTGATAATATGGATTTGAGTGGATGACAAGGGCACCTAAAATATATAGCGAGGCCCTTGTTCATTAATTCTATGAAACATATAAAGGGGAGATTCAGAGATTATATCCATAGGGTCAATTATTGAAAGGTGGTGAGCCTATCCCTTCACTAGTGATTCAGAGAGTTCGGGTAGACATTCCCTCCATATTATTAATAGATTTTTATATGGACCCAAGTATTGAGCCTTCATAAAAATTAGGGAGATAGAATACAAAATGGATGAGGTAAGGAAGATAACCAAGAGAATGTTGGGTTTGAGGATAAGATGGTAATTTTTTGGTTGATAGTAAAGCGCATAGCTTCGAATGGTGAACATGTAGTATGGGTTCTAGGAGGACTCGAAATGGTGTCACAGAAGATAAAGAAGAGTACCCTCAACTTTGAGGGTAAAGCATGGTGGACATTAGCCCTACACCAGCTGTGTCCAACCACACAAGATGATGTACTAAGCCCGGTATGGGTAACTATGATAATTATCTTTATGGTCAGCTTTGAGTTTGATATAGTAAAGTTCTTATCACGGGAGATGAGGGATCATGCAGTTCAGGGTGAGAAGTCATTTTTGTCTTACCCCTATATTATTACATAACTATTCTACTTGTGGGATTACTAGAACTCACTGGGATAGACAAGATGTTTAAGGCCATGACGACCACTCATTTGGGCTGGATTAGAGATGAGACCAACCCTTTATCCCGATTGGCAAGACAAATAGCAGATGCATAGCAGGTATGCTCTCCTAGGGTGGACTAGCTAAGATGGTTAATGCTACCAAGAAAGGACAATAGATGGAGGGCTCATATACAAATACAGTGGGTACTTCTAGTGGCACTCCATCGATCCAGTTTGTGCCACCCAATCCGCGAGGTATTCCTTCTGGTATTATGATGATTTCACAGGCTCTATAAAAAAACGTTATGAATAGACTAGCCACGTTAAAGGCTAAGGTCGGATATATAGAAGAAGGTGTAAATCCCTAGCTCGATGCATAGTTTGAGAGCCAATATAAAAAGGTCCAAGGGCACCTGGATACATTAGTGTCGAGTATTACTCGATAGTTTCTTGGGGGGAAGATGCCTAAAATTACAAAAATCAAATTCGAGGTTGTAGAAATCAAGAAATGGTTGTAGAGCTTTATGATAAACTGATCGTTGTGGAGCTTAAAGCAGAGATAGTGATTCCTACTATCTACATACCTAACATTTGGATAGTCCCAGCAGACATACCATTTGAGAAGACCAAAGATTAAATAAAGGGGAAGAAGAGAAAAAGAAAAGAAGACAAGGAATATGAAAAGAGGGCCAGAGTTGAGAGCATTCAGGATGAGCGAGATCGGGTAACATGGGTCCGTGAGATGGCATCTAGGGATAGTGTTTCAAGGCCACCAATTATTTATATTGAGAGGGACAGTATTGTACCCACGAATGGTGTTGTTGATCCAGTCTCAAAAGCTGACGGCATGATAGCTGGAAAAGTGGGACCTTATTTAAGGGCCCATGTGCTAACATTGATGATCCGGCGCCTTGAGTGCAAAGATATGACCTTATATCCTCACATTATTTATTTTTTGTAGCCTTGATGGTAGTGTAACAATTTTTTAGTTGGGGTGGGGGTTTCCAAAATCTCGGAGTAGCTGAAAAGTATACATAATTTAAAGTCTGTTAAGACTTGCAGGTTTTTGGGTGTTTAATGTTGAGATAAGGAGAAAATCAACACCTATGGTAGTTAATTATTTTTAGTTGTGATTTTTGAGGATTTTGACAAATTTAGTTGTAAAGAAAAATTATGATTTTGATTGATTTATGGGTGTGAAAACACTGTTGATTTGAAATGATTAAGCTGAGAACCTGTGTTGAATAAAAATTGTGTTGAAAATCAGCCTACTGGGAAAATTTTAATTTACTGTGTGATATGTGTAAGACTGTTGGAATCTGAAAATGGCATTAGGATAGGCATAGAACAATTAGAGACAAAGAGTTGCATAACTGGTAGCTAGTACATAGTAATGCAGCCCTATGAAAGTGCGTGTGAGCTATACTAATTCTCGGTGTATCAGAATCTTGAACTTGCTCGATTTATTTTACCTAGGTTTAGGATAGTTAAGTAGTAGAGATCATAGGTCCTTCTTGTGTGAGTCCACCTAAGCCTAAAATGTCCTAACGACATGAATGAATCCCTTCGATCAAAATATTTGAGCCTTAATAGACAATTATATTGCTTACACCAAATTTCACCTATTACCTTACAATGAAACTATTTCATCCCATTCCTTTGTGGATGCAATGCACTCAACTGAGGCAAGTTACCTAAGTTGAGAAAGGTTATTATAAGGGTGTGTAGGAGAAAACGAGTATGAAGAAAATGCGTAGAAGAAAAATAGTTTAAACTTGAGCAGGTGTGGTGAAAATAAAAGAAAGAAAAGTAGCAATATAAAGCAATTAGAAAAAGGAAAAGAAAAATAAAAGTGATAAAATCGCACCTGGATCAAGCTGAATATGGTTAAAAGAAAAAGGGAGACATAAGGGTGAAAATTAAAGAAGAAATGGAAAAATAAAGTGGGTCTGTGCTTAAAAGAAAAAAGGAGACATAAGGGTGAAAATTAAAGAAGAAATGGAAAAATAAAGTGGACCACGAGAAATGAGTTGTGTCCAGGAGTCTTACTGGCTAAATGAATCCCAAAAGATATCATACCATCCCCAAGCCTACGTTACAAGCCAAATAAAATCCTATTGTGATCTTACTGTGATTGTCCAAAAATTTAGGAAAAGAGCATAAGGGAAAGCCTATGGTATTCTGTATAGAGTGGTGTTACTTATTTTTGAGCGAGAGAGTCATTTGTTTTATTCCTGGATAGATTGGTTTAGTCATACAAAGAGTGAATGGGATTTCTTTAATTGTGAGCGCACATGGGTTTGTTGCTAGGTTGTTTGGTGAATGTAATTTGTGTCTATGCCCAGTTGTCCATTGCTGATGTAATTCCATCATTGGATTCCCTCATGTTTCTGCATGTGCTAAATCGTTGTACGCAATTTGAGTTTTAAAAGTTAATGAGAAGAATAATGACATTGAAATTAAGTTCAAAATCACTGCCATGGGTAGCTTAATATCTTACTATTTAAGGATCGTCTCAATATTAGAAAATAGTTGTTTATTTTTTTTGCTTGGGGACACGCAAAATTATAAGTTGAGCGTGTCGATGTGTCATGGAAACACGGCACATTCTATGCTTAAAACCATAACTTTATGCATGAACTTAGGCTATTTTATTAGATATGATGCGCTTTGGTGTAAATTGAAGGTAAAATAGGTCTACAATAGTGTTGGAATAAAAAAGGAAGAAAAAGATCTAAAAAGGACTAATTTTGATCAAGGTATGAGTTAGCTCTTGAGTCGTAAACATGCGATACGACTCGTATGCTGAATCATAAACACAACAAAACCAAAAGCCAATCTGAAAAGCTAAGTATGGGGAAGATACAACTCAAGTAATCAATCCATAAGCTGGGATACGAGTCGTACAAAGAATTTGTAAGCATAAAATAATATAATCCACCATCCAAAAGTTGAAGTCTCAGAAGTATACGAGTCAGAAATCTGAGTATGAATCATATAGGGAAGTCATACACAAACCATTGTTAAAATCTTAGAAGGATAGAAGTCCTAGGTGGATACAAGTAAAGAACACGAGTCGTATACTTAGGTACAACTCATAAGTAGAAGTCATAAGTTGAACAAAAGGTTAAAGCCTTGGGAGATCAGACACTGGAATGGATACGAGAAGGCAGGGTATGACTCGTATAATGCCAGTATGAGTTGAAGATTGAGTCATACCAACTGCACACCATAACTTTACCTTTTAGATTTTTATTAGGATTGTTATGTTATTTTGAGATACTATAAATACCCTAGGGTTTACCTTTTATTAGGTTACGCTCTCTTACACTTTATTGCAATACTTTACATATTTTTACAATTATTCTTGAGATTTTGGGTTCATATTCAATTCATGACTTTGGTGTTTATTCATCTTATTCTTTTGCAATTAATTATATGTGTTCTTCATTGATGATCATGTTTCTTTGCACAAACATAAGAGGCTAATCTCCTTGACTAGGGTTGTGGGAACCCTGGCAGATTAGCTATGTAGAGAAAGTGTGACACTGATTTATTTTAGGGTTTATGTATATATATTAATCTTCTTCACAATAATTCATCTCAAACAGCTACAGAATCTTAAGATATCTCATAGTTGTATCCATCCCTAATAAGGAGTTTGTGATTGGGAAAAGAAGTTAAGACAGTGATTTTGGATTTCTACCTCCACCTTTTAGTCCCCACATCTCATCTAATCACTTGATCCTAACCAGTGATAGTGAACTGAGGTCATAGCAAGAAGCAGCATGGGGACACCCTAAGACCTAATAGTAAAGGGTGATTTTTATCCTCACGCCTAATAAACGGCTCTTAATACCTATCTTGTAGACTTTTCATGAAGAACAACAGAATAGTTGAGTTGATCACAAGAAATTTATGGAGTTGAGATTCCAGGGGGAACACAAGCCTAGTGTTCATCTTATATTGTCTACAACTCAAAAGCACTCAAGATTCAGTTAATACTTGTGATTGATACTAGAACTCCCCTATTTACTTTCCTGTACAGATCGTGGATTAAATTAAGTCAAGCAACTGTTCACGCTTTCCCTATAGGATTGACCCCAACCTAGTTGGATTATTATATTTGCCATCAACTGTAGTATCCCTCTATTTAGATTGTAGTTTTGGGTTACAGCAGTAACCAGTTGGGCCTTGTTCTTCACTACAAGTCATCTTCAAACTTTACAGTTCATCTCCTTATTTGACTTCACCTCTGAATGATAGCTGGAATTTCTATTCTTTTTATCATTTCTTGACACGACCCATAAAGAATCCTTACAAGGTGTCATCATTCTTCACTTAGTTCCTATTACTTAATCTTAGTTACTGTTTTGTTCACAAGTGAACCTAGGAGTCATATGATGTGTTGATAACTAGTAAGCTGACTTGTATGATTATTAGACTTCATCTTTTTCATATCTTTTTCTTTCAAGTTTTATTCCAAGGTCCTTCATACCTATAGTCCCTACGATCAAGCAACAAGCACCTCATCTCCATAAAAATAACCTAAATGCAAGCATCAATTCCTTATTTTTAGACATCGAATGTGTCTTGTTTCCATGGTACATCACACATGAATTCTCAATTATTTTTTATGACATTTGAAATAAGATGGTCAACCAATCAGTCCAACTTATATATTTCTTGTAAAATTTTCATTTACTATAGCATATGATTCTATCACCAATTCTCATATATTTGTATCAATAAATAAGAGAAAAACAGACTCCCCTTCACATAAATGTTTGTAATCTATTTTGATTGTACTAATATGAAGATACAAAACCTATTCAAAATTTAAAGTCATAATATAATAATAATTTTTTCCAATTCCTTTGTAACTTAAAATCTTTTTTTGGGAGACTTACTACTATTCCAATGTCCTGAATAATTTCATTCCTTCCTATAGTAACGCATTAGCTTTTTTGGTATCAAAAACTGGTATACTACCTCATATTCCATAACATCTATGGTAAACATGTCTTTTAAAGAGAAAATTACATATATCCAACCAATGACAAATTATTTAGCCACATAATAACATTCATTTTTTTATCATGGCTACAACCTTATGTGAAAGAATTATTTTTTTATTTTGTCCTTTGACAGTTTATGATAAAATATATTATAATATTTGTGACGTAATAAAAGTACTTGACCAATGTCCATTAAATATAAAAATATTTTCTTTTCATCTATCTCAAACCTCCCATAGAGGTTAGCTTTTAGTATTTATCAACCATACATATGCACACATTTATTCATAACTCTTACCATATGTTAGAAAATTCATTTTCAAGAATGATCAAACATTCATAATATGTTTGTCACAAGTAACATTCTTTTCAAGAAATAAACTAACTCATTGTTCGTGCTTCATAATCTTATTATAAGCTCATTATGTTAATATGGCATATTTATATGACTCGTCTCAACATCATTTTAAAAGGTTAATTATACCACCATTTTATATTCCTTTATTTTGATGGAGATTTTATAAAATTTATCGAATTTGGTCACAAGACATAACAAATTAATGATAAAAATAACCTTTATCTTTTGAAGGACCATTTTAAAAACCCTTAATGTCTTTTCTTTTACAATTACCATAATTATTACTATCATATTTTTTGTTCCTTTATGCCCATATATATTAAATCACATGTCTTCTTCCAGACTTATTGCATAATACTACCACATTCATAGCAAAGAATGGAGCATATCAATATGGCAGATTTATGAATTTTCATCAATTGCCTTACCCATCATCTAATTGTCAAAATGCATTAGGACATGAACTCAATGTCTTACCAATAAAGGCATGTTAGGCCATAATTCAGTTGGACACAAAATCCAATATCCTATCATCATAATGTATCAGGACTATATACATACAAATATATATATATACATATATATATATATATATATAACTCAATGCCTTACTCTTTAACATGATGCAATGGAACTTGAATATACCGTCTTATCACTATCATTGGCATGCTAAATTAAAAATATAATGACACTCAACTTAAACCTTTAAAAATGTTAAAACATTCTAATTGAATAAAATATTATGAATCAAGTGAATACAAACTTAAACAATTTTTTTACATTAAATATATCAATCATAACATTAGAGTGAACAAAAAAGTAAAAGTATGCCTTTGTAGGTTCTGATTTCAATTTTTACATGCTTGATAAATGAATTAAACCATAAAGCAATAACTTTCAAGAAGAAATCACTCAAGAGTAACAAAATGTACTGTACTATATAATAGTCAACTTTCTTTGAAAGTCAGATGGAGTTTAATGCTTAAACCAAACAAAGTTCATAAAATCCTTAAAAAGCTTGACATTTTTTTCATAGCTAAGTACGAGACAAGCAATTAAAAAGCATGACTTTCCAAAATTTTCAAAATTACACTAATTCATGTAAATTTAAACCTTATATTCATGGAAATTAGAATTACAGTTAAATCTTATTTTAACATATAGCACACATGATAGGTGAAAGAAAATTATCAACTTATTCTAATATTCATGCATACTAAATACTATTATAGAAAAGTATTTGCATTAAATTAAGTTCCTAAATAGTGTATGTATACCTTGCAACCAAAATATTTAAAGGAGACCAGCCCACAATGCTAACCAATACCTATGTAACATTTCAAATTTTTATACTTGAAATTTTCTAAAATTTTATCCTCACTCTCCTAACTATAACTCACCATATGAGTTGTAGGGTGCCTTGACGGTTCATATGACCCTAGTCGTAAGGTTTCCAGTGAATGGCACCTGAGTTACTATCCTGATTACAACTTGAGGCCTCGAGTCGTAAAGATTCATGAAGAGTCATTGTGTCCACTTGTAGTGAAACAAACGTATTACCCCAAGTTTTTTATATGACTATGACTACAATGTAATGAGTTGTAAGGACTCTAAACAACTCATATATTCCTTTTCATATGGAAACCAGTGTGATGCCTAAGTATTCTGCCTTGAGTACAACTAGGATGTAATGAGTCATATGGACTCATTACGAGTCATAAGGTCCCTCAGTAACAAGATAAGTGTTATAGGTCCTAGATAATTTCCAGACTACAACTTGGGGAAATGAGTCGTAGGTTGACCCTACGAGTCGTAAGGCCACTCGTAATGACTGAGGGTTTATTTCCCATCCTTTTAATGAGTGTATTTTAGACATTTTCCTCTTAACCCAATAACAACCCGTGACTTATAAACATAATTGGGACCCTATTTT
>JAPEIP010000003.1:2688382-2728797 GCA_026120095.1 Capsicum chinense
TTTGAACATTTCTAGACATCCTTTTTGTTGCCCCTGAAATCTCTTGGCACTACTACATGAGTTTATGTATTTGATCTTGCATGGGGTTTATTTCCCATCCTTTTAATGAGTGTATTTTAGACATTTTCCTCTTAACCCAATAACAACCCGTGACTTATAAACATAATTGGGACCCTATTTTTCATCCATAATACACGGCAAACATTTTTTTCTTCTCTCTTAAGTCTCTTAAGTATCCACTTTTTTAAGAAATGGGTCAAGTAGAGCTTCCTGGGTTGAATTCTTTAAATAATCTTGGGTATTTCAGGCATGTGAATCTACCCTAAACTTGTTTTTGTTCAATTCATAAATGTAAATGGAAAATTTTATGGATTTGAATAAAGGTTTTGATGTGATTGAGGGCATTTGACATGATTGGTCATATAATTGTTTTCCCATGATTTTTTTATACATTTTTCATGCTTTATTAATGGATTTAAAACTTATAAGGTGCATGGGTTTGGTTGATGAGTAAGAGGGTTATGTTTCCCTCTAAATTAATGGGTTTACCTTGACATGTGGCATTGGAAATTTTGTGCCCTCAACCTAATGGTGAAATTGATAATAAATGGCTTTGCCACATGATTTAACTTGCTCACTTGAATTAATGAATTGGCATAAAAATTTTAATGAACCATGGTATGATTTTATTGAATCTTGGGGTATATTAATTCCCTATGTTAATGTTTAATTAAACCTTAGGGATTATAAATATCCTTGTATGATGGTTAATAAATTATGGTATAATCATGAGCTTGAAAGTAAGGTTGGTATGATGATACCAATGGGATACCTTAATTCTTAATTGGGTTAATAAATTAGGAATGTGCATTAAATATTTGAATTGGGATTTAAAAGTGGGTTGTGTATCTAGGATGTGAAAATGGAGGTCTTGAGGGACCAATACCAAGAACCTTGCCAGCTGGAGTGGGGGTCTAAATGATCAGGAGGTGCGAATCCAACTTATATTATATAATTAAGAGGTTTGAGTCCCCCAAGTTATATAAATTGGTGCTTAAGTCACTTTGATTTATATCGAGAGGTTCGAGTCCTCCATAAAGCATATAACATATGATTAGCCACCTATCATGCGGCTACACACACTGAGGCCCCTCCAGCTAGGGGAAAGCTGGGCCCATATAGACTGTCGGTGCCTAATTAATGATAGTTATTCTACACAATCTAGGATAAGGTTTTCAAAGTTCATTCTAAGCCTTGTTTCCTACTCCGACATGTGGTATTATGTATATATGTATTTGCATATGATTATATTTATTGGATTTTGGTCAGGTTTTGAATTATTACCCATGGGATTATTTTATCCTCTATCCCTGAGTAACATGCTAGTTCTCTAACCGAGAACTAGCTTCGTACACTGTATCCTCACGTAATGTAGGCGCCAAAACTCCTTCTTTTTTTAATGCACAGTGATCAAGTACATGTGGATAGTTCATGATTTGACTTGAAGTGGTGATCTTCCATCCTTCAAAAGACTTCATTTCATGTTTTGTTTTATCATGTCCTATATTTTGGTTCAGACTTATTTTTGGCTATGGTTGGGGGCATGTCCCGACATTTTATTTGTATTTAGTTTTGTTAGAGGCTTTGTGGTTATGGAAGACTTGGGTGTTATGTTGGTAGTTGGTATTGGTTATCGATATCAATTGGTGGTTACTTATATAACCTAGAGCTCTTTAACTTATGTTACTCAATCTTGTTATATGTTCAGACTTCAGTCGATGTTAGTGTGTGAATGTTCTATTTAGCTAGGGATAAGGGGATAGTCTTCAATCCTCGATGGAGTTGATATACACGTCATGGGCATGCCCTTGTTTGGGTCATGATAAATTTGGTATTTGAGACTAGGTTTATAGTCAATTGGGTGTGCAAAAAGCCATGCAAAGTAGTCCTTTTTATGGGTGTGTTGCTCACAATAGTCATAAGGGATAGACTATGAGGCCTTTAGGAATGTTTTTTTTCTTGTGGTCTTAATTTTGGGCAATAGAGTCTAAGGTCTTTAATCTCTCTAGTTATTGTTTGCTCCCCTTTCAGATCATGCCTCCAAAAAGATCTGAAATTCATGGAAATTCTTTTATCCCATTTGAGGAAAATGTGGACAAAGTTCATCCTACTTGTAGGGTATAGACCTGAACTTGGTTTGCTACTTTAGACTGCCCCCATGGAGTCCCACCGGTCTCCATTGATCCTACTTCAGTGGGTGAACTCATGCTCAGTCACCTCAAGGAGATATTACCAATGTTGAGTTTTATTGTTCAATTCAACAGTTGACCAAATTAGTGACATCTCAATTACAATAGTTGGGTCCTGTTGGTATTGCTGTGATTTATTTTGAGGCTACTAGAGTCGTCCAATATATGAGGTTGTACACTATGATTTTCACCAGTAATAAGGTCGAGGAGGATCCTCAAGGGTTTATAAATGAAATGGTAAAGATTTTTTGAGTGATGTATGCTATTGATGTAGAAGGTGTGGAGTTCATTTCTTATTAGTTAATGAATATGGCATATCAGTGGTATGAGGAGGTGGACTAGTCTAGGGGTGATAATGCTTAGTCAACTATGTGGGATGATTTTCTGGGTGCCTTTCTTGATCTCTTCTTTCCTCAGAAATTGAAAGAGGCAAAAAATAAGGAGTTCATGAATCTAAAGCAAGGTAGGATGACGGTAAAGGAGTATACTTTGAAGTTCCACCAGTTGTCATGATATGCTCCTGGGTTAGTGTCTAGTATGAGGGCTAGGATGAGGAAATTTGCTTTTGGGTTTCCCCATGATTTAATTCTGTAAATCAAGGCTGCCTTGTTGAACAAATATATGGACATCTCAAGACTTGTGGTACATATACAACAAGTCAAAGAGGAAAAAAATCAAGTTGAGATAGGGGAAATATAGATTAAGAAGTTTAGACATTCATAATAGGGTGGAGGCCAGTAGCAGAGTGATAGAGATGGCGGTAAATGGTCTAGGAGAAATAGTTGGAGGATTCCTAACTCTATTTAACGACTAGGTCTTCTTAGCTAAATTTTTTATATGATTGATGTTTTCAGAGTGGTGAAAGTTCTAGGGCATAGGGTGCCTAAACATAAGCTAGTGGGGCCCAGTCAGTACCATCATATCCACCTTGTAGATTCTGTGGTCAGTTTCACCATGGACAATGTGAGAAAAGGAGGAACCAGTGTTTAATTATGGATAGATTGGTCATATGTATATGGATTGTCCTTAAAAGGTTGTTTTTGGGGCTAACAAGATTCCCATTCCACTTTATTAGCTCCTGCACTAAAGTGCTGAAAGGTCTTCCTGATAGTTCTTCCTAGTGTACCTCAGCAGTTGAAAGATCTTCTAGATAAAGGTTTAATTTACCCTAGTGTACTTTTGTGGGGTACTCCTATTCTTTACATGCGTTAGAAGGATGGTTAGCTTCAGATGTGCATTGATTACCACTAATTGAATAAGGTGACGGTGAATAATAAGTACCCTCTTCCTAGGATAGATGACTTATTTGACTAGTTTTAGGGTGCTAATTTATTTATCCAAGATTGATTTCTATTTTGGCTATCATGAGCTAAATATTAAGGAAGTAGATATCCCTAAGACGTCCTTCCGTATCCATTATGGTCATTTTAAGTTCTTGGTCATGTCTTTTGGGTTAACTAATGCCTCAGGAACATTAATGGACCACATGAATTGAGTATTCCATTAGTTACTGGATTTGATTATCATTGTGCTTATCAATGATATTTTTGGCTTATTTAAAGAGTTAGGAGGATCATGATGAACGTCTTCATATTGTGTTGCAGACCCTAAAGGATCAACGTTTGTATGCTAAGTTTTTGAAGTGTGAATTTCGGTTGAATACTATGATTTATCTGGGTCCTATTATTTCTAGTGAATGAACCATGGTGGATCCACAAAAAGTTGTGGTTGTAAGGAAGTGGCCTAGACCCATGACTCAAACCGACATTTTGAGTTTTTTGGGTTTAGCTAATCATTATAGAAGGTTTTGAAAAGTTTCTCTTTTATTACTTCCCATTTACTAAGTTGACTTGGAAGAAGGTAAAGTTCTTCTGTTCTAGTGGTTGTAAGGGTAGTTTTAAAAATTTAAAGGATAATTTGACTTCTTCTCTAGTCTTGGCTCTACCTGAAAGTACTGATGGTTTTTTTTCCTATTGTAATGCATCTCAAGTAGGACTGGGTTGTATGTTGATGAAGCACATCAAGGTTGTTGCATTTTCTTCTAGAAAATTAATGGTTCATAAGAAGAATTATCTGACTCATGATTTAGAATTATTATCCATGGTGTTTGCATTAAATATTTAGAGACATTATTTGTATGGAGTCCATGTGTAAATTTATACTTATCATAAGAGCCTTCAATATGTTTTCACCCAGAAAAGGTTGAATCTCAGGCAAAAAAGATGGTTTGAGTTGCTCAAGAACTATGGCATGAGTCTTCACTATCATCCAAGTAAAGCCAACATGGTTGCTGATGCTCTTAGAAGGTTTTCCATAGGAAGATTATCTCATGTAGATAAAGAGAGGTGAGGTTTAGTGAAGGATATTTACAATTTGGCTAATCTTGGAGTTAATTTATTGGATTCCAAAGATGGTTATGTGATTGTTCAAGAGGTGGAAAAGTCATCTCTCTATGTGGAAGTGAAGGATAACTAGATTTTAGACCCTATTTTGATGCAGATCAAGGATGATATGGGTTTCAAGAAGGTGATGGCTTTTGAGATTGGTAGTAATGGTATCTTAAGGTACCAAGGAAGGCTGTGTGTTCCCAATGTTGATGGGCTATAAGGAAGGATTTTGCTTGAAGCTCATGAGTTATGTTATACTTTTCATCCTGGTTCAATAAAAATGTATCATGATCTTAAGGATATTTATTGGTGGAATAATATGAAGTGGTATGTGGCTAATTTTGTGGCTAAATACATGGTGTGTCAACAAGTGAAGGTGGAGAACTTGAGGCCTGATGGGTTGACTCAAGAGATTGAGCTGCCGATATAGAAATAGGAAATAATTAATATGGATTTCATTACCTGTCTACCACGGTCTTGACATTAGTTCAAATCAATTTAGGTCATCGTGGATAGGATGACTAAGTCCGCTCACTCATTTCTCTCCTGTGAGGACTTATTATTCTATCGAGGACTATGCAAAGTTGTATATCCAAGAGATCGTTAAGTTTCATTGTGCTCTAGTTTCTATTAATTTTTATCATGGTACCTAGTTCTCATCTCACTTTTAGAGGTTGTTCTAGCAAGGTTTGGGGACTAAGGTAACCGTTAGTATATGTCATTTTCATAGCTAGTTTCTTTGTTCTTCTCCATTGCTCTGTTGCTATCTTTCTATCTTCCAGATAGCATCCTTATCTTCTTTTATTCCAGTTGAACTTCAGGTATAACATTATTTTCTCCATGGCATTTTGAGCATTGGTGGTCTAGATATTTGTGTCCTATTAATTTGCAATATCTGGTTAATAATTCTTCTAAAATAAATTCCTTTTTAATTGCCCTTATAGATGGTTGTTTTTCTGGATTGAGCAATGTTATAATCCATTGTTTAACTTCTTTCATATCAGACTGTCGTAGCTCCCTTAAATTTGAATAGATCATTAATTGGTCTCTTAAATAGTAGCTCCATATTGGATTTCCATTGAGATAATTGTTTGCTAGTTCTTGAATAATTCTAGCTATTCCTATAGTTTGCTTATTTGGATAAAAATCAGGTATCTAAACTTTCGGTATCTCTGGTTGTTGAATAATATCTTCTGGTATAATCATATCTCTGGTTAATCCTATTTTTACAACTTGTATAACTGGTTTAATTTCATCACATAATATCGCTACTGGTGCAGTATAGAACTTTATAAAAAATAGATTTCCTTCGGTTATTTTCTTATAAGTGGTGAATGCTCTATATAATTCTCGTATAGCTTTTAGTTCATCTCCTTCTTGGGTATATATGGTATTTAATAATCCATAACTTAAACAAGTTTTAACTAAATTTGGATTAGTTTTTGGTAATGCGATTAACTTGTTGGAACCTTGTTGTTTTTGGGTTATATAGTCTGCATTTGGTTCTTGGATATTTGTGGCTCAGGATCTAAGGCTTAGGTGAGTCTGTATTTTGTGGATATTTTTTATGTATGCTCACTTTATATGGTTATAATCTATCTAAGATATTAAGCACTTCAGCTGACTGCATCAGCATAAGTTGAGGGTGGCTGATATTTATTCTAAAAAAAGAGGGTTATGGCAAAGTGTGAATAAATGATAGAGATTGTAAGTGAGCTAGAAAAATAGTAGCCTTGGTGAGTAGAATTCAAGGGCAAAGAGAGTTAAGTCTGAACGGCGAGTCACTTTTCCCTAAAATTTGTCCTCACCTGGCTTCGGAACCTCATTACAAGCCTGAAAAAAACCTTCTTGATCTTTGCGAACCAACCATATGGAGGCATTAGATAATAAGGGAAATCCTAAGGGTGTATATTCTTTGTTTGTAACTCCTTTGATAAGTGTGAGAGTCTTGATTTTCATCCACAAGATATAATGAGTAGTGGACTTCAATGACTATTAGGGAAACTTGAGTTACACCTAGTTTTGCTGATCTCTGTAGGATATTATATCCATGTTGGTCTCTTTGTGCTGAATTATAAACAATGCCAATTGTAGATCCTGATTTGTAGAGCTCCTATGAGTGAGATGACAAGTGAATGGTTATGTGAAATCTAGTTCAGCAGTCTATTGCCAATCATTATATTATTCATTTATGAAATTTGGTGCTGAGTTGCTTGATGATAAGAAATTGTCTTAAGTTGAGGGTGTTGGTGTTCCAGATTTTGAAAAATATTTTACATATTTTTCAACAGATAATTATATGTTTTCAAGCAACTGATGTTGTATTTAATACTGGATTTTAGTGTTTTCAGGTCAAGGAGTTAGCTGAAGAAAAAACCTGTAAAAATAGCAAAAAAAGGCCACTTTCGGTGGAACAGGCGAACCGTCAGCCAGGCAACGGACTGTTAGGGTTACCGTCAGAGTTAAATATAAAGGAACAAGTGAGTGACTCATATGACAATCTAAGTGATGGACCATCAAATCACTAATGAATCGCCAACTTAGCCATCAGGCTGAAACAGAGAATGAGTTTTTGGAGAATCAACCGATGGCCCATGTGATGGACCGCCAGGATAGCGACAGTCTGCCAACATGACCGTCAGATCTTAACCAGAATAAAGCACTTTGGGGCCATCAGTGATAGTCTACCTGACAGACCGTCAGGCTTTTGATGGGGCCGTCAATATGGCCGTCAACTTTGATGCGACTTTAATGAGTTCAAATTTTAAATCCTCTGTACCTGGGAGCATATAAATACCCAGTATAGGTTTTATTTATGTATTGTTTATCATATTTCCATCTAGAAACCTTATTGTAATATAGTATTCTCTGAGATTTAAACTGCTATTGTGGATCTAGCTATCTTTATTCATATTTTTCATTGAAGATTCAAGAACAATTCTTGTAATTTTTGTAAGTAATTCTCTGAATTCATTTATGAAAACAACAATGATTTCTTCATTTTCTCTTGAGATGTGTGGCTAAACTCCTATCACTAGGGTTATGGGTTGTATAAATCCTTCTTCATATTAATGACCTTTCATGGTTTCAAACTTGAAAGGTCAGCCCAAGATCATTACTTATCTCAGAAGAAAAAGTAAATGTTGGGAAAAAAAGGAGTTTGCATAGAATCCAAAGGCTTTAACCTTTGCGTTATGGGTTGATACCTTAACAAAGATTGACCCACATGAGGGAATAATTGAATAAATGAAGTCACTATTTAGTTTCGAAAGAATTAAAGGGTAAACAATCCATTTAGGTTGAGAAACAAATGGGTGAACATTAGAATTCAATAACTCTTTCAATTAAAGCAGTAAATTGGGAATTTAAGAAAATTCATAATCCCATATGTTTGAACATCTTGGTGAACATAACTCTAGTTTGTTTATTCTCATTGAATTAGTACTTGCAATAAAACTCGCTATTTGTTACAACTATTTAAATACGATTAACAATTCAAAAAACCCCTTTAATCAGGAACCTTCGATCAATAGTCTGTTAAAAACTATAACACTTTGTTTTCCCAGTATTTCTTATGTGATTTGACTCCAACCTATTTGGGTTCTATATTTGAAAATAACGTCTTACACTTTCTAATGAAAGTTGTGATTCGGGCATATCTCTAAGGCCTTGTTCCCTTTCCTGATACTTGATGTATCTATATATGTATATCTATGCCAATGTATATAAATATGGTTTCTTATAATAGTTTGACTTGGATTTGAATAATAGCTATTTTATCTTTACCCTTGAGTTACATGCTAGCGCTCTAGCTGCTAACCATCTCTGGACGTTATGTCACCATGCGAAATAGAGGACGGAGCTTCTTCTTCTCTTTTTGTACAGTGACTAGGTGTTTGAGTGGTTCATATGTTGACTTTGAAGTGGTGAGATTCTATACTTTGGAAGGCATACATTTCATGGTCTTTCTATCTTATGTCATAGACTTGTTTTTGACTTGGTTTTTGGCTATTGTCCAGGGTATGTACCGGTATATTTAGACATCGAATTAGTAGAGGCTTTGTAGATGAATTTTGAATTGGGTATGTTGGTTTGGTATGTTGACATTAATAGAATGACTAGACATTCTTAAGTTATGTTTACTAGTCTTGTTTCCAAAATCTTGATTTTATGTTCGAATTTCATTCGACACTTGTGGATTGATGTGATGGTTAGGTTAGGTTAATGAGACAATCTTCGATCCTTATTGGGCTCGAGATAAACATACATAAAAGCTCGGTTCGGGTCATGTCCAATTGGTATCAAAGCCAGGTTCATGGTCAGTTGGGTGTCCATAAAGCCATGTTAAGTAGAGTCTCTTTTATAGGTGAGTAGTGTGTCACACTTATACAAGAGGGGCTACGAGGCATATAAGAATGTTTGCCTTTCTTATGGTTCTATATCAAGCTATAGATTCTAAGGTCTTGGATTTCTCTGATTTCTATTTGCTTACCTTTCAAATCATGCCTCCAAGAAGATCTGATATTTAGGAAAACCCTTATTTCCCAACTGAAGACAATATAGACTAAGCTCATCCAATTTATGGAGTTCATACTTGGTCTAGGGGTCAGGTTCCTAATGGTTTTGAAGTTCCATTAGTTCCCTTTATTCCTCTTCCTCTATTTCCTCAGGTTGACATAATGAATGCAAATTTTGTTAGTTAATTCATATGATTACTTAATTGGTAGCATCTCAGGCTGAGTGTGGTGCTTCTGTTACTCCATCTTCTGAGGCCACAAGAGTTGGACAGTTAATAAGGATGATTTCTCTAAACTTTATCATTGTTAAGGTAGTTGAGAAGCCTCAAGGTTTTCTAGATGAGATGGAAAAGGCTTTCAGAGTTATGCATGCCACTAATATAGAAGGGGTGGAGTTTGAAGCTTTTCAGTTGAAGGATGTGGCATACCAATGGTATGAAAAATAGGATCAAGCAAGGGGTGATATTGATGAGTCATATTCGTAGGACAACTTATCTAATACATTTATGTAATTCTTCTTTCCTCAAAGGTTTAGGGAAGGGCAGAGGATTTTGTTAATCTGAAGCAAGGAAGGATGTCTGTCATGGAGTACTCCTTGAAATTCCATCAGGTTTCTAGGTATGCTCCTGAGATGGCTTCTAGCATGAGGGCTAGAATGCAAAAATTTGCTTTGGGATTGTCTCATGAGGTGATCCTTAAGAGAAAGACGGCTTTGTTGATCAAAGATGGTCTGCATGATCTTGCTCACTACGAGAATAGACCAGAATATCATCTATGAAGACTATGACAAACATGTCCAAGTACTGCTTGAACAAATGGTTCATCAAGTCCATAAAAGCTGTTGGAGCATTGGTGAGACCAAAGGACATGAATAGGAATTCGAACTGACCATACTGAGTATGAAAAGCTATTTTAGAAATGTCATATTCTCTGACTCTGAGCTGATGATAGCTGAATCTGAGGTCTACTTGTTCGAAAAGCTATTTTCGAAATGTCACATTCTCTGACTCGATTCTGGGAAGAGAAAACCTATTCTTAACTGTGACTTTATTAAGTTAATGGTAGTCTATACATATTCTAATAGAACCATCTTTATTGCGCCATGAATAATACTAGAGTGCCCCACAGGGACACACTCGGGCTGATGAATCCCTTATCTAAGAGATCCTTCAACTGCTCTTTTAATTCTCTGAGTTCTACTGGTGCCACTCTGTATGCGGAATAGATATAGGCTGAGTATTTGGAAGAAGATTAATGCCAAAATCTATTTAACTTTTGGGAGGAATTCCTGGAAGATCTTTGGGAAAGACATCTATTCATTCATGACTAGGACTGATTCAAGACTGGGAGTTTCAGAACTAGTGTCCTTAACACAAATAAGACATCCCTTAGATACCATTTTCTATGCCCGAAGGTAGAAAATAAGCTGACCTCTGAAAAAAGATACACTACCCTTCCACTCTAAGATGGGTTCATTCGAAAACTGGAACTCAACTATTCTATTTCTGTAGTCAATTTTGGTATAGCAGGAATGAAGCCAATCTATGCTGAGAATGACATCAAAATCAGTCATCTCTAATTCGACTAAGTCTGCTGAAGTGACTTTCTGAGATATCATAATCGGGCAGTTCCTGTATACCCGCTGAGCTATGATGGTTTTACCTACTGGGATAGAAGCGAAAAAGGGCTCTGCTAAAATTTTGGGACAAACTCCAAAATCAACTGCTATGTAGGGAATAACAAAGGGAAAAGAAGCACCTGGATCTAGAAAAGTATAAACGTGCACATAAAAGATCTGTAACGTACCAGTAACCATATCAGGAGAATTTTCCTAATCCTGTCGGGATTAAAGAGCATAAAGACGATTTGGGCGTTGCCCACTAGTAGCACTAGAGGTGGCACCCTGCTGATCTGGTAGACTGGACTAGGCTGAGGAGCAATTCTATTGAACCTGAAGACCTGGTAGAGGATATTCTCTAACTCTGTGTCCTCGCTTTCCATATCCGACACAAATACCACTGTCAGCTCTGCAAATGCTCTGATGGTGTTTGCCATAAGTCTAGTAAAAAGGATAGGTGTGGGCACTACTAATACTGCCCTGGGACTTAGATCTTGGTTCTCTATCTTTGTTACCCTCTCTGAACTTAGGAACTGGAGCTCTAGCTAAAGAAGGAGCTAGAACTGATGACTTAGGATGAAATTGAGAATGATTTACTCATTCTGACTTAGGCTGAGCAAAGTTGAAACTACCTGTCTTCGCTATCTTATTCTGCTTCTCTCTCATCTTAATCTTCTGCTCCTCTATCTGTTGAGCATGATTCATAAGCCTGGCTAAAGTCATGTCACTATTCAGTATGGCGGATCTACACTCATTAACCATGCTATCATTCACCCTTGAAATGAACTTACTCATTCTTGCCCTTCTATCTGTAACTACATAAGGGGCATATCTGGCTAATTGAGTAAACTTAAGAGAATACTCTTTCACTATTATATTTCCCTACCTGAGGTTGATGAATTCTAGCATCTTAGCTTCTCTAAGCTATAGGAGAAAGAATCTATCAAGGAAAAGAGAAGCAAACTCCTCCACTCAACTGGCCCTGCATTATCTGCCCTCTCTGACTTCCACTTCTTGAACCAAGTATGAGCAAAATCCTGCAACTGATATGTAGCTAGCTCAGCACTCTCACTAGGAGTAACCCCCATTATGTCTATAACCTTCTACACCTAATCTAGGAATTCCTGAGTGTCCTCGCCTGTCTTAAACCCAAGAAAGGATGGAGGATTCATTCGGGTGAAGTCTTGAATCCTGGCTACAGCACAATTGGCCACTAAATTGGCTAGAATGATAGCTGGTTATTTATTCTGAATAGCAACTAACTGATCAAGAGTAGTGAATGTGTCCCTGTACTCCACATGAGAAATATATTCATCCAAGGGATCTTCTTGGACAGGCTGGGTTCTTTACTAAGGAGGCATATTCTGAAATAAGGAAAAGAAATGGATAAGACTGAGAGATTAGATTAAGATTATGCTCACTGGCACGACATGAATATTAAAAGAAGGGAAACTGTTCCTAAAATATTTTATAGCCTCTTGTACATAAATGTGGCACGCAACACACCCATGCACAAGACTCTACTAGATGTGGCTTTCAGATTTCCTAGGATTCTATTGAACCTTAGGCTCTGATACTAAGTTTGTAACAGCTCGAAACTGGTACTTGGAATGCTACATGGTGCTCATGACCCCGAAGGACCACAAGCTAATCCATGACTAATATCTGTACCTGTATACCACATAATATACTAAGTAATGCGGAAATATAAACTGAAAGACCATAAGGTTCAAAACCGTAACATAAGATCTAATAAATCGTAGCATATGGATAGGGTTTTGAACACCCAAAACAAAGCTGAAATAAGCTATCTGAACATATTATAGTCTGAAAATCCTCTAAACATGACTGTCTGAATAAGGATTTGATGGGATATGTCCCCAACTAACTTGAACTAATAAATTAATTAATGAGATATTAAAATAATAATTGTGTCCTTGAAATATGAGGACTCACTTCTAACTCTTACAGCTAAGACTGGAATCTACTGATGCTCTGGAGCTCGTGTCTTTAAACCTATCGTATAAGACACCATAGTAAAAATACGTCAGTACTTTGAATATACTGGAATGCATGTAAGGTAGGCTGAATGCATGGGGTTCATATGCATGAATAATACTGTTTAACTAACTAATATGAACGTGAGAATACATACATGCATACATAGTAACTACATCTGAAATCGTGATAACATGAGTATGTTGATGACTAACATGACTAATGACTGAATTCTAATAACTGATAACATAAGTGACTGTATCTGACAATCCTGAATCTGATAGAACTAGCTGAGTTCCATACTGTATTTGAGTTGATGTATCTGACAGTCCTAAATTCTGAAGAACTATCTGAGTTCTTTTACTGATACTGAGACTATGGGAGGTAGTCATTTAACAGACATACCCCAAATGATGCATTATAACTGAATTGGGGTCCAATCTGTGCCCTGATTGGAAGGGTTTCAATACCGCACCACTGGTAAGGACAACATGTGAGTGACCCTAATATAAAAGGTAACTCAAGTGAGAACGGTGGAAACCCCCATATATCAGGTTAAGCCACCTCATCTACCCTCATATAGTTGGTTATGATGTCTTAACCTATATTGGCTACATAATTCTAGAACGCAAGGATTGGTTTTAAGAATCACACCCTCATCTGATAGTGTATGTTCCCATCCTTGGGTTTACTCAGTGCTAAGTCCTACTGCCATCTGAATAGACTCTGAATGTGATTTTTTTGAAACTGAACATGGCCTAGGTTACTGACTTTCATTGACTGGCGGAATACTACTGATATCTGACAACTGACAGAGTTCATGAGATCATAGAGATTACCTGATTCATAAGACTATCTAAAATCTAAGGATCATAACTTGACTGAGAGTATCGTGAAAACATGACATGGCTCTAGGCACACATCTAATATTTTGGGTACAAGTACCTCCAGGACTCGAGAAGGAAACTGACAAAGCATGACCTACTTGAGCACATCACTAACATCATAATCCATAACATATTTATTGAAGCATTTCATCAAATATGTGATCTGCTTAAACTTGTACATACATGGGGATTTCACGATATCATGCTAGTCAGTCATTTTCCTTTATCTAGGCATTTAATCAAAAACATGGTAGGCATAGTATGTGTAAAGAATATTATACAACAATTAAACATCATGATTCTATTCTAATTTCATAATTCAAGGGTTTAATCATAGGTTTACATGAATCTACATCTATACTAATCAAATCCACATAAAATTTATCCCCCAACATGGAATAGAATTCAACTACTCTTTATCAACATGAACAAGAGCAACCTAGTCATGAAATTCATAAATGGAATCCATAAACTTAAACTTTGAAAAGAGATTCTTGGACTTCATGAATGAAAGGAGTCCATGAATGAACACTATGCATGAACTTGTAGAATTTGAATCTCTTAGTTCTTGAAGAAGATTTGAATTTTGTTCTTGGAGATTAACGTTAGACAGAAAACCCTAATTTTTTTATTGTAGAAAATATATGTGAATTAGCTTAATGAAATGGGGTAAGACGAATGATATGGGTAGATAAAAGTTGTGAAAATTAGTTGTTAAAATAAAGATCTCAATGTTCATGTGATGTATTAAATCTCTTAGGGAAGATAGTCACTATTCTTGGCCAAAATAGTTCCTACCCGTCATTATTCTTGTTCTAGTTACTCTCGATGGATTCTAGTGTGTGTAATGAGTTCCTAAGGATAGGGCTATGTTATTATGTGTTGAATAACTTGTTGATAGTTTTTAATTTTCAATTGAATAAATCCAAGAGACAAAACATGAAGTTGATGATCAAAAGGACAAAACCAGTTCTTAGCTTGAGTTACTAGTTCATCGTCTTGAATTGTATATTGTTTTGAGCTATAATTCATAGTTTTTGATGATATACGATGCTTTGTGAGTTTATAATGATGATATATGTATGATATACAAGCTAAAAATATATTGGAAACAAAATCACAAGGCTTGGAATTGATGGACAAAAGCATGGGACAAGACTTGACTGAAAATGGACGTTTTGGAGTCATTAGAGTACCGAGGACCTTGGACACCGCATTAAGATCCATGAAATGCCCTTAGGGGAATCCTAAATTACTAATTACAATGTTTAACCATGATAATAACATTTCAAGAACCATAGTCACCGCGACAAGGGGCGTGGCACAGACCTCAGTTCAAATTGACAAGGTGTGTCCTCCTATAAATAGGACCCTTAAACATTATGTTGCAAACCTTGGACGACCATGAAACTTTGAGGGAGGCTGGATAACACTTAAATTAGGATTTTTATTCCATTACTTTGGTTTTTTATGGATTTTAACATGTATTATATCATTGCGATTACAGTTGTCTGTGAGCTTCTAAATACCCTTTTCTAGAGTTAAGGCAAGAACATGATTACTCTTGTTATGAATTGATTTGGTTTAGATTATTTTATTATATTTGGTTATTTAGATATTCTTGTATATACTATTTTAAGGATTATCTACCCTTATAATACATCCATTTTGATCTTGTGAGCTCGAAAGGAGGAACAAGAGGATAGAATGTGGGGTAAATAGAATAGGATTGTAATCTTCTACATAATGAAGTCATAATTTGCATTTAGGATAGAAATATACCTACTGGCCCTATTTGTTTTACTTACTGGATGAAATATGAATGTATTTAAATTAGTTCTCACATCCTCGCTCAATGATGTAGTTGTGGGTCTAAAGTTAGATAGGTGATTAGAGGCTCGAAAGACCATGATCATAATATCAACCCCATGAATCAGCAGCCAAGGTAAATAACCTAACTAATGAAGTGAAATAGCATAGTATGATTGTTCGTAGAGTCCTAGCCCTGGGTTTCTCCCCATTACTATCCAAGAACCTTTAATTTACCACATTGTTTTAGTTTACGTTTATTTATAACACTCAAACTCTCGTGGTTAGGTTTGGACTAGTTTAATATCAATAGTTAAACTTTAATTAGATATTTGTTAACACAAGTCTCTGAGGGATCGATACTGGATTTTATAAGTCCAACATATTATGTGGTAACACACTTATATGTGCGCTAGGGTTTAATAGGGGTTGTCTAAGCCTAGACTGTTGGTTTAGTTGGACCATAACCCAGTTCTATATTTTTGACCATTATGCTTCATGGTAATGTTAGGTGTGATGTTCAATCATGAGAGAGACGACCCATCAATTTTCACATTGCAAGGCTCTGTAGATTAAAGTTCTGACATTTTTTACCTTTGCGATTAATTCTTAAGAACAAGCACAAAACACATTAAAACACTAACAGTTGCTAGAAAACATGTAATCATCTTTCCTTGAAGATACAAAATATACTATTATGAGCTGGTACATCAACACACTCAACTTAGAACAATTGTTTATCCTTAAGCAACTTAACACAATATCATGGATGCATACAGATTAGAAAAGAATGAGTAGCTGTTGGAAATAGCAAGGACTTAGACTTATACATGTACACAAGTTCTGCAACCCTAACTCGTAAGGATCTATGATTGGCGTTACACTCTATATATGTCACATACAGAAACATATGACACCTAATATAATAATCAACAGTCATAAGCTTCATTCACATTTCCTCACCCTTAAAAAGTCATTTTCACTCAAATCAATTTAATTTAAGGATTTTCTTTAAAATATCTCACTCTTAAAACTAATTTCAAATAATACATACACAAAACCATAAGCTTTCCCTTATCACTCTACCAAGTAGTACAGTTGGTTGAAAATGATTATTATGGGACTTAATTAGTCCTTTAATGAAGGCTTGTTTGTAGGTAAGGTATAATTTTTGGAATAGTGACTCAACTGTTCTAGCCATCATTATCACTTCTTTGCTTAAATTTAACTTTAGGCCTCCCTCTTCTTATGTCCGGAATCATTATCTCATTTTCTTTTTACACAATGGACATAATAAATTTGTGCACACTCCTAACACTAATCATTATCTCAAATCACTCTCATTGATTTCTTCAACAATAGTCACCCCCAACTTAGGCTTTTTCCTTGAGTTGAAGTGCACAATATCCAACGAGGGACCAGGGCCAAAGTAGAGTTCTAAGAAAAAGAGTTTTCTTCAAACTATTCTTCACTTGTTAAATCTCTCTATAGTAGCCGCCCTCAACTTAAAAAATTTGTCTGAGTTCAAGTGCATAATGTCCAATGAGGGATTAGGGCCAAAATAGTGATTTAGCAATAGAGAAGGAAAGGTTAAAGGTATTGAATAAAAAGGTTGTCAGCTCAAAAAGGGTTCTAGAGGTATTATACGCATAACTACATATTTGGTTAGGCTTTTAAGGCTAATTGTATTCATTTAAAACAACTCATGTGATCCTATCCTATTCAATCAACAATCACCTAACAAAATGAAACGAGCAAGTTCTAATTGCATACACAAAGTAAGAATTTACATAAATTCCTCGCACATACAATATAGTGAAATGATACTCATGACACTCATTTTTTTGTAAGATTAGCTTAAGCATGCTTTAATTTATCTTGAGATTCTAAGCCAAGAGAAGATCCACAATAGTTAATCATTAAAAACTTTGTACATGATTAAAATCTTTTAGGGTCCTTATTTACAATATTCCAACCAACAACTTTTCATTCATTCATTTTTGTTCCACAGACATGATATATACAATCACAAGATAGAAACAAAAATAGAAACACAAACTCCTAGACATGTCAGTTCTCCTAAATAGAACACGAGGGAAAAGAATGCAGTCAACAAAACTCCCATGAAGAAAAACTCCCTAACAGGTACAAGTGCCCCACCCTCTCTAACAGGAAAAATATTATCCTCAATATATAAATAATAGAGTACAAGGGATGGAATATTTTAAAATCCCTTACTCTTGGGAATATAGAAAATTATAGGAGGCATTATTATCCTCAGTAACAGCAATAGTGACCCCAGCGGTGGCCAGGGTGCTCAAGACACCAACCTCTTCAGAAACTGGATGGGTACTAGTAACACAAGTGGTCTGTGCCTACCTCCATGTGTTGATCTAGCTAATACACTAACAAGCTCATCCTTAAATATTTTCTTCCTTGCTTCCTCATCCTTCTTTGATTATTTCAGCACTTTTTACAATGCTCTTTCTTCAGCAGTCTCATCCTGATGCCTCCTCTTTTTGGACTTCTTTTTTTCACTACCTTCACTCATAGCTTTTCCTTTTTCTTTCATTAACTAACCCATCATATGAACAATATCATCCTCTTTATCCACCTCCACAATCCTTGGATCAAAATCCCTAAATTAGGTTGTCTTTTTAATTCAACTATATGTATATGTGATTGCTACAGCTCTACAGTAAACCTAACTAGATTTGGAATAGATAGTTCTCACTGTCTGGTGTTTCATCTGCTCCTCCATATCTTCCATTTGTGAATGCAAGTTCTTACATAGCTTCAAATCCTTTGCTACTACTCTGTCCATAAATGACTTACACTTTTTACCCATACATTCAGCTTAAATTCAAATTTCTTCTGATCTTTAACTATTTTTATAAAATTCTTTAGATTCAACCTGTACTCCGAATAGAATGGCAGCATAGATGATGTATCGACAGTCTCGATAGTGGGAAACATAGGCATCGACCCTGATACTACAGAAGTGTCCTATGGAACAATATTAGCAAAAAGTAGTGACATACCTGAAGGGATATTAGATGCTATTGGAGTAGCTTAAGACTGAGGTGCAAAAGATTATGGCCTATGCACCCTTACCTTAAATTTAGTTTTATCTGCAATTTTCTTAATATCCTTCTTCTTGGTAGCTATAATCTCATTGCCAAACCCATGAATGACTAGAACCTTTGCTAGCCTACATACTTATATAATCAAACATGTAAAAAGGAAGAGCACTAGGAATTTTGTATGCCCCGACAAACAACTCTTCAGTAATAATTTGGCAAAAAATTATTTTTATCCCATAAAGTAAACTCACCAACAACACAATTCGTTGTGGATCCAAATTTATGTTAGTCCCAGTAGACATCAACCTTAGTCTAATTATAGCCCACCAAAACATGGCTTTAAATCTCAATGAGGATTTGGCAAAACTCCCTTTGCTTCTTAACCATAACTAATCCTCGTTGTTTGCAAATACTATTGCTAACCACATCTCTGGGTGGATGCGGTAGTTATTCAATTGTCAAGCCTTGAGGTGATTATAGGAGCGATGTAAAGCTGACTGAAAAGGATTCGGTTGATAGTATTCTTATAAATATCTACAGTTACTCCTCTCACTAGTAGTTGCATTTCTTTATACATGTCATACACTATTTGCCTTTTTGGGCACTCCATCTCAAGGGCCGCCTCATAGTAGGCAAAGAATTCTCGCACAATAGTGGGATAGTAGGAACCCAAAGGTGCTCATATGCATTAAACTGTTACTCAATATCTAGGTGCTTTGATAACTTAATAGTGATGACTGAAATTCTTCTGCAATCGACATTTTCATGCTCCCATTTTGTGTAGGTTGGGGGCCATCAAAGTAATGTTTCTTTGCTTTATTAACTTTCCACCTAATGGCCTCAAGAACTTCAGGGTCCTTGATATGGACTACGTCACCCTCATTATCTTCAGCAGCCTTTTCAGGATCGTTTGCATTTTATTGTTCACTTTCCCCAGTTAGGCTTGATCTAGATCTTCCATTGCTCTTGCCCTCACTACTGACCACCACACTTGATGAATCCTTATCCATATCAAATTAAGAGACAGGTGACTGCTTCTTCTCACTTTGACGTGCATGGTAGGATGAGGCCTCAGTATAACCCTCAGGTTCATCCCTGAGTCTTGAAGTTGTAGCATCTCAGGTTGGTCTGCTTCTGCCCCAACCCCTCCCCAAAGGTAACTTTTTGTCATTGTACCTGTGATAGGAAATAGGCCAATATAGGTTTAAGGATGAGAAATAGAAATCATAATGGCATTATAGACTCTGCTTAATCTCGATGGACAGGCCAAAAGTTCATCACACATGCGATAGACCATTAAGAATTTTGTTGCAGCTAAATAAAATATTTGACAAACCTGCAATGGTTCCCTTGGTGGGTTGTCATAAGGCTAACAATTCATCAGATGAACCATCAGTGTTATCCAATATGTTTTAGGATATTTCATAGTTGTGTGATGGTTCAAACGATAGTTCATTGCTATAGCGACGGTCCATCGATCCATTCATCACCTCTTATCCAATGTTCGACTATCCAACTTGTTAAGTGATAGATTTTTCAATTGTTTGTCACTCTATGATGGTCTGTCTTATTCCCTATCACAACTACTTGTGCTTCAAAAATTCATTTGGGATATTCTGTCAAACACATAGTAGGCATATGTTTTTGCACTCTATGATACGATAAATTTACCTTATAATACCATCAAAGTTTACTCAATGGTGGGGTTACTCAAACTTCGCCCGTACATTAGCTCCACCACAGTATAACCAACATTATTATTTATTTTAAACTAACATAACCAAAAAAACATATACTCAATTAACAGAATTCTTATTTTAAAACCCATACCACTCAATCAACTGCCGCTAAATGTGTAAGACTAGAGAAATACCTATGGACTTTGCTAATTAACCTTTCAAACTGATTGAATATCATGCTACACACTTAAGAAAAGTGAAGAAAATAACTTAAAGGAATAATGAGTATATTTCCAATGATAGAATAAGTTGTGGTGCTTATGAAGGTTTAAATAGTAGTGGAATATGAACAGAATGGTTAGTGGGGGATAAATATTATTTAAGAGTGAATGAAAATGGATGTTTTAATCATTTATGAAGATGAAGTGGAAAAGTCGCGAATGAACATGGGAAGTTATTTCACATTCATGAATGGGTGGTTTTGGATTAGGTCATGGGCCTAAATTTAAACTAGTTTTTTGTTGGTATACAAAATGGGCCGACCCAATTTAATGTTGCCAACTTACTAGGACGAGTAAAGAGATGGTTCATCGCCTGATTCATTGCTATATACTAGCATGATGCTGCCCAACTGTTCTTGTAATGATTCATCTGATGGGTCATTACTTGAGTGAAGGGCCATCGAACCTACCGTCATTGCTTATCCAAAATCCACAAAATTCAGGTTAGGTGGGGCGATTATGATGATAGTCCATCACATAGCCAATGGTCCATCAATATATCCATAACCTCTTATCCAGAATGTACATTACCATCCTTATCTTGATGATTTAGAGTTGATGGTCCGTCAGCATGGCGATGATCTGGTAGTCCAATCGTTCCTGATGGAACGTTCCTATTCGCTTGCCTTTTCATCCTACATACTTATCACACAGGTTACATAAACTAATCAATTAGAAATTTAGCTACATGATTTTACAACAACATGGCGGTTGCCTCCCACTAGCGCCTGATTTAACATCGCGGCACAACTAGGTTATCTTAATTACTCAAACTTTATCAAGATATAGTAACGTTAGTAGTATTACCTCTTCTTATTGGCAAACATAATATTTGATACTCAATCCATTAACCTTAAATAACTTACCATGCCTATTCGCAAGATCAGTCGCTTCGAATGCAAAAAATTTACTTTGAAACATTTTGACTTTAGCTTTTATAGGAATAATTTGAACCTTGAGTTAAATAGCAAGACCAAGTCCCCAACTTGGAACTCTCTCTTTTCAATCTTGTGGTCTTGGTATAATTTCATCCTTTATTTTTAAAGGCTAGGCCTTTATTACACCCAAAGACAAATCTCATACATTTCATTCAATTGTTCCAATCTTAAATCATCCATTTCTTTCTAACTCAAGTTCAAGCGGTTCAGCGCCTACAATGCTTTATGCTCCAACTCTACCTATAGATGACACACCTTACCAAACACCAATTAGTATAGTGATATACCAATAGATCTTTTAAAGGTGACACAGTAAGCCCAAAGAGTATTATCAAGCTTCGATGACCAAAAACTTTTGTTTGCGTTCATAGACTTTGCCAAAAAAATTTAATTCCCTTATTTGATACTTCTACATGCCCGCTCATCTGAGGGTGACAAGGATTGGCCACCTTGTGTTTCTTTACACCATATTTTATCAATGGAACTCTAAATACATTATTAAAGAACTAAGAGATTTCATCACTTATGATTGCACGTTGAATCCCAAAGCATGAGAATATGTTCGTTTTTAGGAACACCACCATACTCTTTGCCTCATTATCGTGTAATGCTACCACTTCGACCCACTTGGACATATAGTGCACAACCATAATATACTTGTAGCTATACGAACTCATATAGGGGTCCATAAAGTCGATTCCCCATACATCAAGTAGTTTTACCTCTAGCATAATTGACATAGGAAATATTGATGCTTAAATATTAATCCTTGCTGCTGGCATTATTTACAGGCTCTGGCAAACTTATAATCATCCTTATAAATGGTAGTCTAGTAGTACCCACTCTATGGAATCTTTCAAGCTATGTGATCTCCCGCATGGGGTTCTCCAACAAGGGAATAACACACAACTTTGTAAAATATTATCTGAACACAAATGAAACAAGTAAGGCTCATCCTAAAAGAACATGTTCATATCAGGGAGGAATACTTTTCATTATTGAAAGTTCAAGTCTCCAAGAATAATGTCACTTATTTTTTAAGTATGCATACCAAGGAACAAGGTCAAGGGTGGAAGCAAGTTCTTGTTCATCGGGAATTAAGTCATTAATCTCCAACTCCTCTACTTTGATCTTCGAAAATAAGCCATTAATCTCCAACTCCTCTACTTTTCTCTCTTCATTTTCCAATCTGGACAAGTGATCGGCTACTTGAGTCTCAAAACCTTTTCTATCCTTGACTTTAAAATCAAATTCCTATAGCGAAAAGCCCATTTAATCAATTGGGGTTTGGTATATTTCTTTGACACCAAGTACCACAACGTTGAGTGGTCACTAAGCTTTTCCAAAGCATACACCATAGGAAAAAGCTACTTTTCTATGACAGTGTAACTTTTCTAAGCTCTATTCAATGCTTTAATTGTGTAGTATATTGGGTGGAACAGCTACTCTCTCTTCCACCCAAGAATAGCACCAAGGTCCACCCCACTTATATCACACATAAGCTCAAAGGGTTTAAACAAATCGAGCGCAATCATAATTTATGCTTTAAATAATTTATCTTAAAGACATTGGAATGCCTTCAGACATTCAGCATTCCACTCCAATTTCACCTTATTTTTGAATAATTTGCATAATGGGTTGGCAATTTTGGATAAGTCCTTAATGAATCTCACTTTTAGATCTATCCTCTTTGATCCCTTTTGCTAAGATCTTGTGGCCCAATACTATGACCTCCTTCACTATGAAGTGACACTTCTCCCAAATGAGCACTAGATTAAAATCCTGACAATGCTATAATAATTTTCTCAAATTTATCAAGAAATCCTCAAATGAATTTCCTACCATCAAGAAATCATCCATGAACACTTCCAAAGTGTCTTCAATTATATTAGAGAAAAACAATATCATGCATATTTGAAATGTGGCTAGAGCACAACATAATTTAAACGACATCTGTTTGAATGTAAAAGCCCTATATGGGGATGTAAATATAGTCTTATAATGACCCTCAAGGTTATTTTCTTAATTTTTATGCATTTTTGGTATTTTGAGTCGTCCCATAGTGGCTACAGGTCATTTGTGACATGTTGGGACTTTTAGTTTAGTTATCGAATAATTCATTTGGATTTTTGTAACTCTCTGAGTCTATACCTCGGATGCTACATGGTGCTTATGATCTTGAAGGACCACAAGCTAACCCATGATTGATATCTGTTGTGAGCCCTGAATCATATACTGTAATAAATACAGAAAATAGGCTGAATTGTCCTAAGGTTCAAATATCTAAAATACTGACAAAGAATATCAAACTGTAATAGTAATATGTAAAACTGAATACTATCTAAAAACTAGTCTGAAACTACTGTAAATACTGAGTATGCAATACTATGTATATACATGAATACTGTAACTAAGCTTTTCTGAAGCTAAGTACTGATTTCTGATAACTGAGTAACTGATATCTGAAGTTATTGATAACTGAATTACTGATACTGATTGACTGTCTTATGGTCCTGATTTTGTAGAACTAAACTAAGTTTTATTCTAAAGACTAAAACTGAGACTGTGAGAGGTAATCTTCTAACTGACATGCCTCAAAAAAGATAAAAAAATTTAGTTGGGGTCCAATCTGTAACCCCAATTAGAAAAGTGTTAGTACCATGCCATGGGTAAAAACAACTAAAGAGATACCCTCACTCATCTGGCATGTACTCTAATGAGAATGGTGGAACCCTCAACTGGCCGGTTAAAATGCCTCATCAACCCTCAACTGGCAGGTTTGATATCTCGACATATGCTGGCTACGTATTTATAGAATGCAAGGATTGATTTAAGAGATCACACCCTCTACTGTCAGGTGAGCCTCCATCCTTGGGTACTCCCAACTGAAAGAGATTGAACTGATTATTCTAAACTAGACTGGACTAAACATTGAGTTTACTGAGTTTTCTTGAGTTCTGTAACTTACTGAGATCTAATGAGTTCTATAACTGACTGAGAGTACTATTGATCATGACATGACTAATACTATTATGTAACTGACACTAGCTCTAGGTAAACAACTAGATTGTCATGTATTAAAGACCTCCGACACTCAATAGCATAAAAAATAAAGCATAGCATGATCTTGAAAGAAATAACAATGTATACTTGTCCATAATTCATTCATAGAGATATTTTATAAAACACTTGTAGGGCATAAGCTTGTACATGATTGGGGCCACATAATGGCATGTCATGATTCCACTATTTACTTCACATAGGCATTTTAGCAACCACTTGGGGAGCATTGAATATTTCATATGATAATGGTCAACACATAAACATCCTGAATAACTATTCAATTTCAAATTCATGGGTTTAGTATGCTGATGTGTGAGCAGATGCTGATACATTTGAGACTTTTAACTGAGAATAATTGCAAAGTCGTAAGCAACTTTTATCGTTTTTGATTGTTTTATCTTTGATTTTGCAGTGAAAGTCAAAATGCAAGAGAACCAACAATGATGGAAGTAAAAGAGTTAAAATCTAAAGCTAATAGAAGAGAAGTGTGACTGACGACATTCCTGATAAGTCATCAGCACTCTGATAAGTTATCAGCTTCATCGTCAGCCTTAAATAGAGAATGTGATTCAGCTGGAAGAGGTAACGATTATATGTGATAAGCCATCAGAGTTGTGATAAGTTATCATGATCGCCGTTAGCCTAAGGCAGAACATGAGAGCTGAAGTAAATCATCAACGACATCTGTGATAAGTTGTCAAAAATCTGATAAGTCATCACGCTTTATCTTCATCCTAAGGCAGCGAATGTCAAAAGAAAAGAGGAGTTGATGACATCTGTGATAAGTCATTAGACTCCTGATAAGGCATCACAAAATTTCGTCACCTATTTAAGAAATTACTAAAATATGTGATTTTGTTTCCATAATTAGGGTGAACTATTTAAAGCATTGCTTAGAGTTTTCTTAGGTGTTGGTACTCGACATTCTGGACTTAAACTTCATGTGTTTGTTGTCTAGTTTTTGATATAAGTTTACAGTTAGCTTTGGAGAGATTATCATATTATTTTTCGAGATTTTTCAACTGCAATTTAATTAGAGATACAACTGTTGCTATTCACTTTTGTTGTACGTATTATTACATCGCATTATGAATTCAACAAGATGTATTGCTCTTTACAGTATGAATAGCTAAACCCCTTAACCCAATTTATGGGATCTATGGGTTTGGGTTTGTAATGCAACTAAGTGTACAGGATTCTAACGGTGGTAGTAAATTCTTGGTAATTACACTTTATCCATTGGTTGCAAACAATAGGTACTGCTTACTAGTGATTTTCTTGAACTAAGAAATCAACCCTAGTAAGAAGCTAATTATCAACAGGGACTTGGAAGCTACCAACCTTCCGTTTAATAATTAATGTTGTAGCAAGATTAATTAACCTAAGATAACATCCTGTTATGAAATATAAACTCCCTAAGTTTGAGAGAATTGGTAGTTAAATGCTTAAGTAGGTTGAGAGACATTTAGGCATATATTGGACAAGAATAATCTATTATTCCTACCTACCACAAGAATCTTGAATCATTACTAGCGTCTGTCAAATCCCAACGCCCATAGTGAACATAACTCTGGTTTTCCATAAACTCTTAATTACAAACACTGAAACTAAAGTAACCAACAATTATTTGCTAATCTCCAAAACCCCCATTTCAGGAAATATCCAACTATTAGTTGATTAAATTGTAAAGGACTTAAGTTCACACCATATTTCTTGTGGGATGCGACCCTAACCTAGTTGGGTTATATATTGACAACAATCACTTACATTCTCATATGAGAGGTGTAGTTTAAGCGCTATCAAAAATGGCACTGTTTTCGGGGAATACGGTTGTAAATTAAAGTTTGTGTGCGCTAATTGACTATTAGCCAAGTTTCCTAGTTTTACATGTATTTGTTGTTTTTGTTTTCTGCAGAAAGTTTATGGTGTATTCCAAGAACCAGAAGTTCTAGAGGACCATTATTACCATTTAATTCAGAACCACAACTAATCGGCAGAATGGCAGACCAGCAGAAGGCTGACAGGTTAGCAGCCTTAGCTAGAGCTCAGGTGAATGTGCAGAATGTCCGTCAATAAGTATGGCATCGAAATCCTGAGGATGAATATTTGGGAGATGAGGAGTTGCTAAACCCTGGTAACCCAAGGTGCACAGAACAAATAGCTGCACTAGTACAGTATAATGCCAACAGGAACCATCCGTTCAAAGCAAGGCAGGATCGCCAGCCTGTCCAGTAGATTTCAATGATGATGATGATGGAATGGATGGAGCAGGTGCTATGGGTGCAATTATTCCTCCACCATTGACACCAGAGGCAAAGATCAGCATTACGAGTACCATGATTCAACTCCTTAATCTAAAGGAGTTGTTTGGTGGCCTGCCTGGCGATGATCCAAATATGCACTCGGTGAAATTTATCACCATTTGCAAATATTTTGACAACCCAGGAGTGGGTCAGCATGCAATCCAGTTGAGATTGTTCCTGTTGCCTCTGTCTAGGGAGGCAATAATATGGTTAAATGAGCTGACGCTCAATTCAATAACCAATAGGAGATAGTTGAAAGATGCAATCCTAGAATGGTTCTTTCTACCCTTCAGGAGGGTACAGTTGAGGGACGAGATTGATAACTTCAAACAACTCCCAATCGAAGCTTTACATGAAACTTGGGAGAGATTAAAAAAGAAGCTGACACAGTTTCTGAACCATAATATGAAAGACATACACATGATGGAGACTTTGTGCAAGGTGGAGACTTTGTGCAAGGCTCTTAACTCAGTGACAAAACCAATTGTATATAATGTTGCTGGTTGTTCATTTATTGATCTTACATTCCCAGAAGCTTAAAAAATTCTAGACAGAATGACCAAACAGAGTTAGGCATGTCATACCAGAGACTCTGTGGTAGAAAGCCCCACTGTTTCTGTGGGTATGATTATGGAACAATGCAAAGAGATGAGGAGCGTGAACAAGACATGGCTCACCTAAAAATACAGATGGACTTGCTAACCAAGCACTTGTTATCAGGCAAGACTAAGAAGGTGAAAGCTGTAGGATCTCAAGATAGAGTTGATGTAATACCCTAATTTTCTAAATTGGAATGCTACACGGTGCTCATGACCCTGAGGGACCACAAGCTAACCCATGACTGATATCTGTACCTATACACTACAATATATATCATAATAATACGAAAAATATGAACATGTAGGCCATCAGGTTCAACTAAATAAAGAATCTGGTAAAATAACATCTAGATAGGTGAAAGATACCCAAAACAACTGAAAATTGAATCAAATATAAACTAAATCTGAAAGCCTCTAAGCACTGTCTAAATAAGGAGTTGAAGGAATATGTCTCCAACTAACTCCATAAACTGATAGCTAATTGAAATAATAAATGAATAAATTGAATCATATAGTCCTCGAATGAAAAGGACTCACTGCAACTCTGTACACTGGAATGCGACTTCTACAACTGGTCCAGAACTCGTGTCTCTGAACCTATGGTGTAACATAAAGAGAAAGCACCATAGCACGAATATGTCAGTACAACTGGAGTACTGAGTGTACGAGTGAGGTAGGCTGAACATAAATAGGGTTACATGCATGAACAATGCTAACTAACTGACTGATATGAAGATGAGAGTGCAAAAAAAAATACATAGAAACTGAGATCACGAATTAATAATAGCTAAATTTGTACGCTAATACATAGTTTACTAATAACTGATCATGACTGATATTGTAGTTCTGAATACATGGGTGATTGTACCTGACAGTCCTACATCTGATGGAACTATCTAAGTTCCGTACTATAACTGAATTTGACTATATTTAGAAATCTAGTATACTGATATCTGAAGAACTATCTGGGTTCTTTTACTGAGACTGAGCCAAAAACTATGGGAGGTAGTTGTTTAACCGATATGCCCCAATAAGTTAGGGTCCAATCTCTCCCCGACTGGGGGGTGTCAATACCACGCCACCGGTAATGATAGTTGTGTGTGACCCTCAACTGTAAGGTACTCAAATAAGAACAACAGGAACCCTAAACTAACAAGTTAAGACACCTCATCAACCCTAGTCTGAAATGTTAATATGTCTCAACCTACGCTGGCTACGTAATTTTGGAACACAAGGATGACTGCTAAGAATCACACCCTAAACTGGCAGGTGAGTTCCCATCCTTGGGTTCACTCGGTGCTAACTTCTACTCCAATCTGAAGAGACTGAACATGACTTAACTGGCTGTACAAGGAATGAGTAACTGACTTTTATTGACTGAAGGAATAGCAATACTATCTGAGATTTTGCTAAGATCATGAGATTTTAGAGGTTTCCTGAGTCACATGACTGACTGAGTTTTATAGATCATGGCTTAACTAAGATTATTAGGATAACGTGACATGGCTCTAGGCACACAACTATAATTTTTAGGTATGAATACCCCTAGGACTCGATGGAAGGAAACTGACACATATGACATACTTGATCACAAGATTTGAGTCCACAATACATAATATCGTACATAAGGGATTTCATACTAAGCAAGGTTATTAACAATGTATTACATGGAAAGAATTTCATGTCACATGGAAGTACTTGCACAACCTTAATATCATGTTCATTGCATAATCATACTAGCAACATATATCAATAGCATAGAAGTTCATGTGGAATCATCTTAAGAGTTGACATAGCTTGTCATTTAAATACTATGGGGTTATGGGAACATGATTTTTAGCATTCTAGACATTTTAACAAACACCTTGCATGCACACTTTGGGGTATAGCTTTTCTCAATAATTTTAATCATCTTGAACCACCCAAATTCATAGGTTTTAACTACAAGAATGCATACATCATGGAAGTCAACTTATATTAATATATTGAAGCTTAAACAATGATCATTAACATGAAAAACATCACATAACAACAAGGAAATCAAAGTTTCTCATTTAAAAGCATGGTTCTTGAACTCTATGAACGAAAGGGGTCCATAGATGAATACTACGCATACCTGACTCAAGGTTCTTGATGTTTTTGAACTTGAAGAATTTGAAATCCATTGATTCTTAAAGAAGATTGGGTCTTTTTCTTAGGGATTAAATTCAGAGAGAAACCCTAGTTTTTGTTTGTGAAATAATAATAAGCATAATGGCTGAATTCAGACTTATCTGGGTATATATAGGCAAGTGGTAAGTGAACAAAATACCCCTATTAAAATGACTTGGAAATAAATTGAAAGTGGCATGTGACGGTCTGACTGACGATCTATCACTTAGCCCATCAGATGTGGACCAGAAATGGGGTTCACTGGATAAGAGTTGATGGCCTGGATAACGGTCCGTCACAACTTTGATGATCCGTCAACTCGTCCATCAGTCCTTATCTAGTACGTGCCTCAACTGCCTTGGTTGTGATGGTCAAAGTGGAGATTCGTCACTTATGTGGCGGTCCGTCAACTAGGCCTTCATACTTGGGCGTTTCAGATAGTTCTAAGTAAAACGTCCATAATTTCCTTGTCTGATGTCGGATTTGGACAAAATTGATATTGATGGAAAGCTAACTCAATTTCCCACGTGACAGAAAGTGAAAATCTCAGAAATACAATGTGTACAAATATTGGTTTGCATTTTAAATTAATTCCTAACATCCTTGAGATGATTTCTAGCTAGGAAAAAAACATGGGTATTACAATATCTCCCCCTTGAGAATATTCATCCTTTAATAGAACTGACTGAGAGGGTAAACAATAATCGAAAGATGAGTAGCTGGAACATGATCTTATGACTGATAAACTGAATACGTTATACTGAACATGCATATCTGATGCATGTGTAACTGATTTATGAATGTATGACTAAGGTCTTCGCAATGAGAATGCATATCTGATGCATAATTATTTACTGGACTGATACATGTATGCATGACTAAATATGTAATGGTACATGATACCAAATTTGTGATGGAACATGAATACAAAACAAAATATCAATTTGTATTGAATGCTGAACGTGAAACTGAATAAGCTTAAGGAGAACTGTTACCTTGAGCTTGATCTGGGTTAGTGGAGAAAAGGTGAGGGTACTTGGAACACATGTTTGCTTTTGCTTCCCAAGTAGCTACCTCAATGGACTGATTTCTCCAAAGAATTTTGACTTGAGGGATTTCTTTTTTCCTCAGCCTACGAATCTGATAGTCTAAAATTTTAATTGGAATCTCTTCATAAGAGAGGTTGTCCTGAACATCAATGTTCTGAATAGGGACTACAATTGCTTGGTCACCTATGTAATTCTTGAGAAAAGAGACATGGAAGATCGGATGAACTAAGTCTAGATTTGAAGGCAATTCAAGCTCATAAGCTATCTTACCAAAGCGACTGAGAATCCTGAAGTGACCGACATAGCGGGGACTGAGTTTCCCTTTTTTGCCAAATCTCTTCACTCCTTTCATGGGAGAGATTTTGAGATAGACATAGTCATTGATCTCGAACCTGAGATCCTTTCAAAGAACATCTTCATAAGACTTCTGTCGGCTCTGAGCAGCCCGAAGTCTCTCTCTAATCAACTAAACTTTGGCTAAGGTGTCGAATACCAAGTCAGGACCGATGACTGAGGCCTCACTTACTTCGAACCAACCAACTGGAGATCTACACCTCCTATCATAGAAAACTTTAAATGGAGCCATTTGAATACTGGAATAATAGCTATTATTGTATGCAAACTCAATCAAGGTCAAGTGGTCGTCCCAATTTCCCTTGAAATCAATTTCATACGCCCTTAGTATATCTTCAAGAGTCTGAATGATCCTCTCTGTTTGGCCATTTGTCTGAGGATGAAACGTTGTACTGAGATGGACTTAGGTACCAAGACCCTTTTGGAATGCTTTCCAAAAGTGAGAGGTGAATTGTGTACCTCTGTCTGAGTTGATAGATAATGGAACACCATGTAATCTGACCGTCTCCCTAATATAGAGTTTGGAATAATCCTTGGCTGAATAAGAGGTACGAACTGGAAGAAAATGAGCTGACTTGGTCATTCTATCTACAATGACCCAAATTAAATTATGCTATTAACAAGTTCGATGCAAAACCATCACGAAATCCATGTTCACTTTTTCCCACTTCCAAGTAGGAATGGTGAACTCCTGTATGGACCCAATAGGTTTCTGATTCTCAATCTTAACCTGCTGACATATAGAGAACTTTGCCACAAACTTTGCAATATTTCTTTTCATCCCACTCCACCAATAGATCTCTCGCAAGTTGCGGTTTATCTTAGTGGCCCCTAGATGAATAGAGTATCGTGCACCATGCACCTCTACAAGAATTTGCTACCTCAAGTCATCTACACTTGGAACACACAGATGACCCTAACAACGAAGAAGACCATCTCTCTCTTGGGAGAAAGCCTCTACTTTTTGATTATGAATTGACTCTTTTAGCTTGACAAGGCTGGAATCCCTGTCTTACTTTTATTTCACCTCGAAAACTAGAGATGACTCTGAACTACTCTGAACACATACACCACCCTCTAAAGAATTGACTAAGCGAACGCCTAGTCTAGCAAGATGATGAATTTCCTAAGCTATCTTTTTCTTACCATTCTCTACGTGAGAAATACTACCTACGGAGAGTCTATTGAGAGCGTCGGCCATAATATTGTCCTTGACCGGGTGATAAAGGATACTCATGTCATAATCCTTCAAGAGCTCTAACCCCTTCTATGACGAAGATTGAGATCTTTCTGAGAAAAGACATATTGGAGAATCTTATGATCTGTGAAGACATCTACATAAACTCTGTATAGATAATGCCTCCAAATCTTTAAGGAAAATACTACGGCTGCTAACTCAAGGTCATGAGTAGGATAATTCTTCTCATGGGGCTTTAGCTGTCTGGAGACATAGGATATGACCTTACCATGTTGCATGAGAACACAACCTAAACCCAGTCTAGACGCATCAAAATATAGTACAAAACCTTCCGAACTATTTGGAAGAGCTAGAACTGGGGCTGAGATGAGTCGAGCCTTCAACTCTTGAAAACTCTTCTCGCAAGAATCTGACCACTGAAACTTAACCTTCTTCTAAATCAATTTGGAAATAGGAGATGTAATAGAAGAAAATACCTCGACAAAGCATCTATAATAGCCAGCCAAACCCAAGAAACTCCTGATATCTGATAGAGAGATAGGGGAGGCCATTTTCTTACTGCTTTAATTTTTTGAGGATCTACTCTAATGCCATCACCGAAAATAATATGGACAAGGAATACTACTGATATTAGCTAAAATTCGCACTTACTGAACTTGGCAAACAACTGATGGTCTCTAAGATTCTAAACAACAGTTCTGAGATGGTCTGAATGATCATGCTCTGTGCGAGAATAGAGCAGAATATCATCTATGAAGACTATGATGATCATGTCCAAGTACTGCTTGAACACCCGGTTTATCAAGTCCATGAAAGCTGTAGGGTCATTGTTAAGACCAAAGGGCATAACTAGAAACTGAAGTGACCATATCGAGTATCGAAACCTATCTTCGGGATGTCACGTTCTCTAACTTTGAGCTGATGATAGCCTAATTTGAGGTCTATCTTAGAGAAATAACTGGCACCCTAAATTTGGTCAAACAGGTCATCTATTCTAGGAAGCAGATACTTGTTCTTGATCGTGACTTTGTTGAGCTGATGATAATCAATACACATCCTGAGAGAACTGTCTTTCTTGCGCACGAATAAGACTGGTACACCCCATGGGGATACATTAGACCTGATGAATCCCTTATCTAAGAGATCCTTCAACTAATCTTTCAGTTCCTTGAGTTCTGCTGGTGCCATTCTATTTGGTGGAATAGAAATAGGTTAAGTATCTGGGAGAAGGTCTATGCCGAAGTCTATTTCCCTTTCAAGAGAAATACCTGGAAGATTTTTAGGAAAGACGTCTGAATATTCATTAACCACTGGGACTGATTCAAAACTAGGAGATTCAGAATCGAAATCCTTTACATGCACGATATGATACACAAATCCCTTTGAAATCATTTTTCTTACCAGAAGGTAGGAAACAAGCTGACCCTTGAAAGATGAAGTACTACCCTTTCACTCTAGGATGGGCTCATTCAGAAACTAAAATTGAACTATTCGAGTCCTGCAGTCAACTGTGGCATAGCAGGAATGAAGTCAATCCATGTTGAGAATAATATCAAAATTAGTCATCTCTAACTCAACTAAATCTGTCGACGTGGATTTTTGAAATATCATAATCAGGTAGTTTCTGTATACCCACCGAGCTATGATGGTTTTACCCACTGGGGTAGAGACTGAAAAGGGTTCTGCTAAAATTTTTGGACTGATTCCAAAATCACCTGCTGTGTATAGAGTGACAAAAGACAAGGATGCACCTGGATTCTAGAAGTGTAAACATGTAAATAAAAAATCTGTTACGTCAGAGTAATGATATCAGGAGAATTTTCCTAATCCTGTCGAGTTTGAAGAGCATAGAGTCTGTTTGGGCGTTGCCCACTAGTAGCACTGGAAGTGGCACCCTGCTGATTTGGGCAACCGGACTAAGCTGTGGAATGATTTTCTTGACCCTGATAACTGGACTGAGGATAATCTCTAACTTTGTGGCCTGGCTTGCCACATTCGAAAAAAACATCACTACCAGCTCTGCAAACACTCTGGTAGTTCTTACCATAAGTTTGACAAAGGGAATTAGTTCGGGCATTACTGACACTTCCTTGAGATTTAGAGCTGGGTGCTCTATCTCTGAACTTAGGAGTTGGAGCACTGGCTAAAGAATGAACTGGAGTTGATGACTTGGGATGAAACTGGGAACGATTTCCTACCTCTGATTTGGGCTGAGCAAAACTGAAACTGCCTGATCTGGCTCACTTATTCTGCCTCTCCCTAGCCGTAAACTTTTGCTTCTCTATTTGGTGAGCATGGGTCATGAGCCTAGCTAAAGTTATATCACTATTCAACATTGCAGATCTACACTCATTTACCACGTTATCATTCCCTTCTGACACGAACTTGCTCATCTTAGCCCTGTTGTCTGCAACCACATGAGGGGTATATCTGGCCAGCTGAGTAAATTTGAGAGGATACTCCCTAACCATCATATTTCCTTGCCTGAAGTTGATAAACTTAAGCACTTTGGCCTCCCTCAGCTCTTGGTGAAAAAATCTATCTAAGAAAGTCATGATAAATTCCTCCCACTCTATAGGACCTGGTTCCTCTAACCTCTTAGACTTTCACTGTTTGTACCAAGTGTGAGCAACATCTTGTAACTGGTATACAGCTAACTCAGTGCTTTGAATAGAAGTAACTTCCATGATGTCAATGACCTTCTAGACTTAATCAATGAACTCCTAAGGGTCTTCATCAGACTTAGACCCAAAGAAATATGGAGGGTTCATTTGGTAAAGTCCCAAATTCTAGCTGCTGCTGAATTGGCCACTGGATTGGCCGGAATAATTAGTGGCCATTCATTCTGGGCAGCCACAAACTGAGCAAGTGTTGTGAATGCAGCTCTAAACTCCACATGAGAAACATGTTCGCCCAAAGGTCTTCGGGCTGAGGAACTGGCTGGTTTCTTCACTTTGGAGACATATTCTGAAATAAGAGAAGAACGGATTAGACTGAGAGTTTAACTTGAGATTATGCTCACTAGCACGACAAGAATACTAAAAGAAGGGAAACTATTTATAAAACATCTTATATCCTGGTTCACATAAATGTGGCGTGCAACACACCCATGTATAAGACTCTACTAGAGGTGGCTTTCAGACTTTCTAGGACTCTATTTAACCTTAGGCTCTGATACCAAGTTTATAACACCCTGATTTTCTGAACCAGAATGCTATATGGTGCTCATGACCCTGAGGTTTGACTAAATAAAGAATCTGGTAAAATAACATCCATATGGGTGAAATATACCCAAAACAACTGAAAACTCAATCAAATCTAATGAAGAGGACTCACTGCAACACTGTATACTAGAATTTGACTGCTACTTCTGGTTCGAAACTCATGTCTCTGAACCTATAGTGTAACACAAAGAGAAAGCACCATAGCACGAATGTGTTAGTACAACTAGAGTACTAAGTATACGAGTGAGGTAGCTGAACATAAATACATGCATAAACAATGATAACTAACTAACTGATATGAACGTGAAAGTGCAAACATACATACATAGAAACTGAGATTGCGAATGTGTGATAGCTAAATCTGTACCCTAATACATAGTTTACTGATAACTGATCATGACTGATACTGTGGTTATAAATACATGGGTGACTGTGCCTAACAGTCCTGCGTCTGATGGAACTATCTGAGTTTTGTACTATAACTGAATTTGACTGTATTTGGTGATCCTAGTATACTGATATCTGATGAACTATCTGGGTTCTTTTACTGAGACTAAGCTTAAAACTGTGGGAGGTAGTTGTTTAACCGACATGCCCCAATAAGTTGGGGTTCAATCTCTGCCCCGACTGAAAGGGTGTCAATATCACGCCATTGGTAAGTGCAATTATGAGTGAACCTCAACTGGTAGGTAATTAAATAAGAATGGTGGGAACCCTAAACTGATAGGTTAAGCCACCTCATCAACCCTAGTCTAATAGGTTAAGATGTCTCAACCTACACTGGCTACATAGCTTTAGAACACAAGGATGACTGCTAAGAATCACACCCTAAATTGGCAGGTGAGTTCCCATCCTTGGGTTTACTCGGTGATAACTTCTACTCCCATCTGAAGAGACTGGACATGATTTAACTGACTGTACAAGGACTGAGTAACTGACTTTCGTTGACTGATGGAATAGTACTACTATTTGAGATTTTGCTAAGATTATAAGATGTTAGAGGTTTCCTGAGTCACATCACTGACTGAGTTCTACAGATCACGGCTTGACTGAGATTATCAGGATAACGTGACTTGGCTCTAGGTACACAACTATATTTTTAGGGTACAAATACCCCCAGGAATCGATGGAAGAAACTGACACATATGACATGACTTGATCACAAGATTTAAGTCCACAATACATAATATTGTACATAAGGGATTTCATACTAAGCATCGTTATCAACAATGTATAATATGGAAAGGATTTCATATCACATGAAAGTACGTGCATAACCTTAATATCATGTTCATTGCATAATCATACTATCAACACATATCAATAGCATGGAAGTTCATATGGAATCATCTTAAGAGTTGACATAGCTTGTCATTTAAATACTATGGGGTCATGGGAACATAATTTTTAGCATTCTAGGCATTTTAACAAACACCTTGCATGCACACTTTGGGGCATAGGTTTTCTCAACAATTTGAATCATCTTGAACCACCCAAATTCATGGGTTTTAATTATAAGCATGCATACATCATGGAAGTCAACTTATATTAATATCTTGAAGCTTAAACAATAATCATTAACATGAACAACATCAAATAACAACAAGAAAATCAAAGTTTCTTATTTAAAAGCATGGTTTTTGAACTCTATGAATGAAAGGGATCCATAGATGAACACTACGCATACCTGACACAAGGTTCTTGATGTTTTTGAACTTGAAGGATTTGAAATCCTTTGATTCTTGAAGAATATTGGGTCTTGTTCTTGTGGATTAAATTCAGAGAGAAACCATAGTTTTTGTTTGTGAAATAATAATGAGCATAATGGCTGAATTCGGACTTATCTAGGTATATATGGGCGAGTGGTAAGTGACCAAAATAGCCCTATTAAAATGACCAAGAAATAAATGGAATGTGGTGTGTGATCGTCCGACTGACGGTCCGTTAGATACTTGACTATCCATCACTTAGCCTGTCAGATGTGGACCAAAAATGGGGTTCACTAGACAAGAGTTGACGGCCTGGATGACAGTCCGTCACAACTTTGATGATCCGTGAACTCGTCCATCAGTCCTTATCCAGTAAGTGGCTCAACTGCCTTGGCTGTGACAGTCAAAGTGGCGGTCCATCACTTATGTGGCGGTCCATTAATTTGGCTTTTATACTTGGGCGTTTCCGACAGTTCCAAGTAAAACGTCCATAACTTTCTCGTCTGATGTTGGATTTGGACAAAATTAGTACCATTAGAAAGCTAACTCAATTTCCCATGTGGTAGAAAGTGAAAATATCAAAAACACCACATGTACAAAGATATGTTTGCATTTTAAAATAAGTCCTAGCATCTTTGAGATGATTTCTAGCTAGGAAAAAGGCACGGGTATTACAGTTGATGCTGATCCAGAAAAAAGGCAAATTATGTTAATAATCAGAGAGGATTTTGAGGAAATAACCAAGGGAATCAATGTCGAAATTATTATGATAAGCCTGGATATAAGAATTAGGAGCAAGGAAATTAGAGGAGCAATAATGATAGGAGCAGGCTATATGTCCCTCCTGGAATTCATGAGGCTGCTACAACAAGTTCTGATAAGATGTCCATGGAGGTCATAATGGTTTAATCGTTAAAAGAAGTGGAGGCTACCAACTCAGGCGTGACCACCATGATTGCCGATCTATCTTCTATTAGTCAGTTGGTAAACTCGCACTCCACTACAATTAAACAGCTGGAACAGCAAATGAGTCAACTCTCCACAATGTTGAACCAGAGAAAGAGTGGAACATTACCTAGTGACACTGTCTAAAATCCATGTAATGATTGCTCATGTATGGTGATTACCACTAGAAGTGGTAAGATATTACCTAGCCCTTCTGTGGGCAAAAGTTTGATTGATGATTTGATTAAAGCATAGAATGAACCCAAAGAAGAATGTCCAGTGGAGTCTAAGAAGCTGTATGGTTCTGATGATGCTCTGGAAAAGGGAAAAGAAAAGGAAAAGGAAGTAGTGGTAAAAAATCTCCCAAGACCACCACCTCCCTTTCCTCAAAGATTGAAGAAGATGATTGAGGACATAAAATTTGTAAATTCATGAAGATGTTGAAGCAGTTAATAATAAATGTTCCATTAGTGAAGGCACTTGAGAAAATGTCTGGGTATGCTAAATTCATAAAGGACTTTATGACGAAGAAAAGAGTAGCAAGCAATGGACCATAGGATAATCTCCATCATTGTAGCGCTATTTATACGAAGACCTTGGTGCAGAAGAAGGCCGACCCTGGTGCATTCACTATCCCATGTACAATCGTGTCTCTGGAATTCGCTAAGTCCTTTTGTGATTTGGGCGCGAGCATTAATATTATGCCACTAGCCATGTATAAAAGCTAGGTGTGGGGAATCCTACCCCAACAAATATTTGATTGGTGATGGCGTCCGTAACGCAGCCAGTAGGAATACTACATGATGTATTGGTAAAGGTGGATGACTTTATGCTTCCAGCTGATTTTGTAGTCCTTGATTATTATATGGACTTTGAAGTACCCATTATTTTAGGTAGACCATTCCTTGTGACTGGGAGAGTGATAGTAGATATGAAGCTGAATGAGCTGAGGTTCAGGCTCAATGACAAAGAAGAAAGATTCGCAATGCACTCACCCATGACACAGCAAATAGAGATGAGTGTTTTCTCAATTGTGGATATACTCTATGAAGATGGTAAAGAGGTATAGCAGATTGTATTGTCTAAGTATGAGTATTCAATATATCCGAGTCATACCACGACATTAAATCAGGCGCTACATAAGAGGCAACCCATTATTCTCATGCTTGATCTACTTCATGTATACCCTAACACTTAGTTTAGTTTTTCTTTGATTTTAAGTTGAGGGTGTAGGGTGAGTTGTTGTTGTAACATATTGTAGTTGACTAGGAGAAATACAAGTACCTGAGGTAGTTAACATGATTTTGTTATTTTGTAAATACCTCTCATGTGGTCTAATTCTTTAACTGTGTGATTTGCATCTAATTGTGACCACTGTTCATCTTTTTATGGTATTAGTTCTAGTAACTTGATAACCATTGCTAAACAATTTCATGAACTGAATAAGTAGTAATTTTTCATATACTTGTGTGCCGTGTGCGTGCGAGATTTTACTTAGTTCCCTTGGTATGTTGGATTTAGAACTTGCCCGGTTAGTCTTACCTAGGTTCAAGGATAGGGGTTAGGAAAGGATCATAGGCTGTTTTGATATTATCCCACTTTAGCCTAAATGACCTTCCTTATATGCATAATATCCCTTGATCCCTATTTTGAGCCTAAATAGTATATTTCTTTTTATAATACCTATCACCGTCCTATTTTTATATCATAATGAACCTCTTTTGGCCCTGGTCCTCCTTAGACACTGTGCACCTTGACTTAGGCAAATGGCCTAAGTTGAGGGTGGCTATCATAGGGGTGCGTGATGTAAAATGAGTATGAAGAAAGATAGAGTAAAAGAAAAGAATAAAAAGCTGGGTGCAGTGGAAAAGAGCAAGAAAAGAAAAGTTGTGAAAAAAAAAATAAGTAATTGTAGAAAAGCACCCATCCTGAATAAGTGTGATCAAGAAAAGAGAAGAATAGAAAAAGGTAAATAAGTGAGACCCCAGAAGCTAGTGTAGTGTCAAGGAGGCTTAGTCACCTTAAATATCATCGAGTATCATACCAGCCCCTAGCCTACTTTACAAGCCAAAGAGAAAACCTGTAGTGATCCTAGCTGACCTGTCTAAAAGTCTTGGTAATAAAAATAAGGGCAAGCCTATGGTATTCGGCATACATTGATTGGAACTTCATTCTGAGAGTGAGCGTCTGGTGATTGTCCGCATGGTTACATATGTAATGTCTGATATAAGTGAATCAGGAATTCTTTGTAGTGAGGGTACACTGGTTACGTTGCTAGTTGCTAACTTGTTTGGATAGTGTAAGCTTGATACATGCATGGTTTTTGTTGTTGAATTGATTCCATATCTTGATTCTTGTGTGTCCCATTGTTGTT
>JAPEIP010000003.1:2728897-2763070 GCA_026120095.1 Capsicum chinense
TATCATACCAGCCCCTAGCCTACTTTACAAGCCAAAGAGAAAACCTGTAGTGATCCTAGCTGACCTGTCTAAAAGTCTTGGTAATAAAAATAAGGGCAAGCCTATGGTATTCGGCATACATTGATTGGAACTTCATTCTGAGAGTGAGCGTCTGGTGATTGTCCGCATGGTTACATATGTAATGTCTGATATAAGTGAATCAGGAATTCTTTGTAGTGAGGGTACACTGGTTACGTTGCTAGTTGCTAACTTGTTTGGATAGTGTAAGCTTGATACATGCATGGTTTTTGTTGTTGAATTGATTCCATATCTTGATTCTTGTGTGTCCCATTGTTGTTCTTCAGTAGCATACACAGTTGATTTAGAATTAATTGACCTTGGAGAAAGTAAAGATGGTTTTGAGATAATATAGATGATTGACTACCAAATGTACTTTGTATGCTCTTGGTTGTGTTTTAGTTTCTTGAGGACAAACAAGTGTTTTAAGTTGAGGGTGGTGATGTGTGAGTAAATGCTAACACATTTGAGGCTTTTAACTGAGAATAATTGCAAAGTCTTAAGCAACTTTTATCATTTTTGATTGTTCTATCTTTGATTTTTCCGCGAAAGTCAAGATGTAAGAGAACCAACAATGATGGAAGTAAAAGAGTTGAAATCTGAAGCATATAGAAGAGAAGTGTGGCTGATGACATTCCTGATAATTCGTCAGCACTCTGATAAGGTATCAGCTTTATCGTCAATCTTAAACAGAGAATAGGATTTAGCTGGAGAAAGTGATGATGACATGTGATAAGTCGTCAGAGTTGTGATAAGCCTTCAAGATCATCGTTAGCCTAAGGCAAAACATGAGAGCTGAATTAAATCATTGAAGACATATGTGATAAGTCATTAAAGATCTGATAAGTCATCACGCTTCATCGTCATCCTAAGGTAGCGAATGTCAAAAGCGAAAAGGAGCTGACGACATCTGAGATAAGTCATCAGACTCCTGATAAGGCATCACAAAATGTTGTCACCTGCTCGAGAAATTAATGAACTCTGTGATTTTGTTCCCATAATTAAGGTAAAATATTTAAATTATTGTTTAGGGTTTTCTTGTGGGATGGTACTTGACATTCTGGACTTGAACTTCATGTGTTTGCTCTCTAGTTTTTGATATAAGTTTACAGTTAGCTTTGGAGAGATTATCATATTATTTATTGGGATTTTTCTACTGCAATTTAATTCGAGATATAACTGTTGCTATTCACGTTTGCTGTAAGTATTATTCCATAGCATTATGAATTCAACAAGATGTATTGCTCTTTACAGTCTGAGTATCTAAACCCCTTAACCCGAGTTATGAGATCTATGGGTTTGGGTTTGTAACGCAACTAAGTGTTTAGAATTCTAACAGTGTTAGTAACTTCTTGGTAATCCCTCTACTTTACACTTTATCTATTGGTTGCAAACAATAGGTCCTGCTTACTAGTGATTTGCTTGAACTAAGAAATCAACTCTAGTAAGAAGCTAATTATCAACAGGGACTTGGAAGCTACCAACCTTCCGTTTAATAATTAATGTTGTAGCAAGATTAATTAACCTAAGATAACATCCTGTTATGAAATATAAACTCCCTAAGTTTGAGATAATTAGGTAGTTAAATTCGTAAGTAGGTCAAGAGACATTTAGGAATAAATTCGGCAAGGATAATCTATTGTTCCTACCTACCACAAGAATCTTGAATCGTTACTAGTGTCTGTCAAATACCAACACCCATAGTGAACATAACTCTGGTTTTCCATAAACTTTTTATTACAAACATTGAAACTAAAGTGACCAACAATTTATTTGCTAATCTCCAAAACCCCCATTTCAGGAAACATCCCACTATCGGTTGATTCAATTGCAAATGACATAAGTTCACACCATATTCCCTGTGGGATTTGACCCCAACCTAGTTGGGTTATACATTGAAAATGATCGCTTACATTCTCACATGAGAGGTGTAGCGTAAGTGTTACCAAAAATAGCATCGTTATCGGGGAATAGCGTAGTTCCCTTAGTATGTTGGATTCAGAACTTGCCTAGTTATTCTTACCTAGGTTGAAGGATAGGGGTTAGGAAAGGATCATAGGCCGTTTTGATATTAGCCCACTTTAGCCTAAATGACCGTCCCTATATGCATAATATCCCTTGATCCCTATTTTGAGACTGGATAGCCTATTTCTTTTTATAATACCTATCACTGTCCCATTTATATATCATAATGAACCTATTTTGGCCCTGATCCTCTTTGGACACTGTGCACCTTGACTTAGAAAAATGGCCTAAGTTGAGGGTAGCTGTCATAAGGGTGCATGATATAGAATGAGTACGAAGAAAGATAAAGTAAAAGAAAAGAATAAAAAACTGGGTGCGGTGGAAAAGAGAAAGAAAAGAAAAGTTTTGAAAAAAAATGATCGTAGAAAAGAACTGCACCCATCGTGAATAAATGTGATCCAGAAAAGAGAAGAATAGAAAAAGGTAAATGAGTGAGACCCCAGAAGCTAGTGCAGCTTTAAGGAGTCTTAGTCACTTTAAATATCATCGAGTATCGTACCAGCCCCTAGCCTACATTACAAGCCAAAGAGAAGACCTATAGTAATCCTAGCTAACCTGTCTAAAATTCTTTGTAATGAAAATAATGGCAAGCCTATGGTATTCGGCATACATTGATTGAAACTTCATTCTGAGAGTAAGTCTTTGGTGATTGTCTACAAGGTTACATATATATTGTCTGATATAAGTAAAGTGGGAATTCTTTGTAGTGAGGGAACACTAGTTTTGTTGCTAGTTGCTAACTTGTTTGGATATTGTAAGCTTGATACAAGCATGGTTTTTGTTGCTGAATTGATGCCATATCTTGATTATTGTGTGTCCCATTATTGTTCTTTAGTAGCATACACAGTTGATTTGAAATTAATTGAGGGCTGGTACTCGACATTCTGGACTTGAACTTCACGTGTTTTCTCTCCAGTTTTTGATATAAGGTTATAGTTAGCTTTGGAGAGATTATCATATTACTTTTCAGGATTTTTCCACTGCAATTTAATTCGAGATACAACTGTTGCTATTCACTTTTGCTGTAAGTATTATTCCATAGCATTATGAACTAAAAAAGTTGTATTGCTCTTTATAAATGAGTAGCTAAACCCCTTAACCCGAGTTATGAGATCTATGGGTTTGGGTTTCAAACGCAAGTAAGTGTTCAGAATTCTAACGGTGGTAGTAACTTCTTGGTAATCCCTATGCTTTACACTTTATATATTGGTTGCAAAAAATAGGTCCTTCTTATTGGTGATTTACTTGAACTAAGAAATCAACCCTAGTAAGAAGCGAATTATCAACAGGGACTTGGAAGCTACCAACCTTTCGTTTAATAATTAATGTTGTAGCAAGATTAATCAACCTAAGATAATATCCAGTTATGAAATATAAACTCCCTAAGTTAGAGAGAATTAGTTAGTTAAATGCTTAAGTAGGTCGAGATACATTTAGGCATAAATTCGACAAGGATAATCTGTTGTTCCTACCTACCGCAAGAATCTTGAATTGTTACTAGCGTCTGTCAAATTCCAACACCCATAATGAACATAACTCTGGTTTTCCATAAACTCTTGATTACAAACACTGAAACTAAAGTGACCAACAATTATTTGCTAATCTCCAAAACTCTCATTTCAGGAAACATCCAACTAGCAGTTGATTAAATCACAAACGACTTAAGTTCACACCATATTCCCTGTGGGATTCGACCCCAACCTTGTTAGTTGTGTATTGACAACGATCGCTTATATTCTCACATAAGAGGTGTAGTTTGAGCGTTATCACATGCAATTCATATAATACATCACATAACTATCTTAATTTAATGGAAACTTATAATTAAACATGAATTGGATCCCAATTACTAACATGAACATGAATACATTCAATTATTAGCATAGAAATCATAAATCTGTGATCTTGAGTACTTAAAATGAGATCTTGGACTTCACGGGTTAAAGAAAACCCATGAATGAATACCTAACATTCCTTTGAATGTTAATTCTTTGAATTGTTGGTGATTTTCTTAAGCTTTGTTTTTTATTTCTTATGAGCTAAGGTTTTTATATTTGAGAGAGAATGATTTCTTTCTTGAGACAAGTGAGAAAATAATAAGATAATAGGCTATTTAGGGATTTAATCTCGTGTTTAGGCTGACTGGAATGAGGGAAAAAGATCTAACATCCCTTGGAATTAAAATTTAGAATTAATTGAAAAATCCCAATTTGGCAGGCTGGCGCGACACAGCGCTATTGTGTCGTGTCACTGGAAAATGACAATTTCGAATGAGGCTAGAGGCACGATGCAGTGGTATCACTTTTCCACACTAGATGCGAATTAGAAGTTTACCGCAATGTGGTGACTATGTGTAGCTTCACTAGAAAAGGGATAAATATGAAAATAAGCCTTATCGTGATGTGCCATAATTACGAAGCAATAGTGGAATTTGCCAATTCCATTTGGCTGGCCTCTGTGACGCGCTGGCATTCCAGTTGGTACACTGTCTTTCAAAAATAGCTCTAACTCTTCGCCTGGGTATCAGATTTTGGCAAACTTTGTATCGTTGGAAAACTGTCTAAATTTACTATGCTTTGGTAAGCTCTAAACTGAAGAATACTGAGTATTTTAAAAAAATTATATAGAATAACTCATGTAATGAGAGTTAAAATGAGCTATTAAATATGGAATATTACAATATTTCCCCCTTGAGAACATTCATCCTCGAATGAGACTGATTAAGCTAAAAAACACTGATAGACTAAGCTTACACACTGAACATGCATATCTGATGCATGGAATACATGACTGAAACTACTGATAAGCTGAGTTTTCATACTGAATATGCATATCTGATGCATGAGTACATATCTAAACTGATTCATGAATGCATGACTGAATATGCAATGGTAACTGATGCTAAGATTATAGCGATAATTGAATGTAGAACTAAGTAAAGCTAAGAGAGACTGGTACCTTAAGTTAAATCTGAGTTTATAGAGAAGAAGTGAGGATACTTGGTCTGCATATCTAATTCTGCTTCCCAAGAAGTTCCCTCAACGGACTGATTCCGCCAAAGAACTTTTACTAAGGAAACTTCTTTGTTCCTTAGTCAGTGAATTTGATGATTGAGGATTTGGACTAGAACCTCTTTGAAAGAGAGATCATTCTGGATATCTATGCCCTCAAAGGGAACTATGACTGCTGGGTTATCAATGCATTTCTTTAGAAAGGAGAGTAGAATACTGGAAACACTGAAGATAGATCTGAGAGCAACTCCATCTTATAAGCTACTTTTTTTAAACGACTGAGAATTCTATAAGGACTGACTTATCGAGGACTGAGCTTTCCCGTCTTGCCGAACCTCTTTACTCCCTTCATGGGAGAGATTTTCAAGAACATAAAATCACCAATCTTAAACTCAAGATCCTTTCTCCTCACATCTGCGTACGATTTGTCTACTTTGGGATACCCTAAGCCTTTCTCTGATCAACTGAACCTTCTCTAAGATATTAAACACTAAATCAGGCCCTACTATTACAACCTCACTTACCTCAAACAAATCGATTGGAGATCTATATCTCCTACCGTAGAGAGCCTCAAACGGAGCCATTTGAATACTAGAATGATAGCTATTATTATATGGAAATTCAATCAAAGGCAAGTGGTCATCCCAACTACCCTTGAAATCAACAACGTACTCTCTTAACATATCTTCGAGAGTATGAATGGTCCTTTATACTTGACCATCTGTCTAAGGGTGAAAGACTGTACTAAGGTGAAATTGGGTACCAAGACCCTTTTATAATGCTTTCCATAAGTGAGAGATAAACTAGGTACCTCTGTCTGAGATGATAGACATTGGGACTCTGTGTAACTTGACCAACTCTCTAATATAGAGTTTGACGTAGTCCTCAGCTGAATACAAAGTATAAAATGGCAAGAAATGAGTTGATTTGGTCATCCTCTCTACGATAACCCATATAGAATCATGATGATAATGAGTACGAGGCAAACCCGTCAGAAAGTCCATGTTCACTTATTTCCATTTCCATGTAGGAATACTAAACTCTTGTATGGACCCACTGGGCTTCTGATGCTCAATCTTAACCTGCTGACATGTAGAGCACTTAGCTATAAGCTTTGCAATATCTCTCTTCATCCCACTCCACCAATACATTTCTCGTAAGTTGTGGTATATCTTCGTGACCCCTGGATGATTTGAGTAACGCCTACCATGTGCTTCTATATTGATTCGTTGCCTCAAGTCATCTACACCTGGCACACATAGCCGACCCTGGCAATGCAACACACCATCTCCCTCTTGGGAAAAAGCCTCTACCTTCTGATCACTGACTGACTCTTTCAACTTAACGTGGCTGAGATCTTTATCCTATTTTTCTTTCACTTTAGAAAGTAGAGATTATTCTGAACTATTCTGCACCCACACATCACCCTCTACTGAATTGACTAAGCGGACACTTAGTCGGGAAAGATGATGAACTTCCTGAGCTAATTTCTTCTTATCATTCTCAACATGAGTAATAATATGCATCGATAGTCTACTGAGAGCATCAGCCACTAAATTGGCCTTTCTCGGATGATACAAAACACTTATGTCATAATCTTTCAGTAACTCTAACCACCTTCTCTAACCAAAATTCAAATCTTTCTGACAGAAGACATATTTTAAGCTTTTGTAATTTGTGAATACATCAACATGCACCCCATACAATTAGTGCCTCTAAATCTTTAAGGCAAATACTACAACTGCTTATCTGTTGTCATAAGTTGGGTAATTCTTCTCATGGGGCTTAAGTTATATGTAGGCATAGACTATGACCTTACCTCTCTGCATGAGGACACAACCCAAGCCTACTCTGGTTGCATCATAGTACACAACAAACCCATCTGAACCATCTGGTAGAGTTAAAATTGGGGTTGAGGTGAGTCGAGTCTTCAACTCCTGAAAACTCTTCTCACAAGAATCTGACCACTGAAACTTAACTTTCTTCTGAGTCAATCTGGATATGAGAGATGCAATAGGTGAAAACCCTTCAAAAAACCGATGGTAATAACCAACTAAACCTAAGAAACTACTGATATCTGATGGAGAAATGGGTCTAGGCCAGTTTCTCACCGCTTCGGTCTTTTAAGGATCAACTCTGATGCCATCCCCAAAAATAATATGACCAAGGAATGCCACTGACCTTATCCAAAATTTGTACTTACTAACTTTAGCGAACAAATTTTGAGTTCTAAGAGTCTAAAGTACTATTCTGAGGTGATCTGCGTGATCATTCTCACTATAGGAATAGACAAGAATGTCATCAATAAAGACTATAATGAACATGTCCAAGTACTAATTGAACACGCGATTCATCAAGTCTATGAAGGTTTTTGGGGCATTTGTGAGACCAAATAACATGACTAGAAACTCGAAGTTACCATACCGGGTTTGGAAAACTATTTTTGAAATGTCACATTCTCTGACTCTGAGCTGATGATAGCCTGATCTAAGGTATATCTTATAAAAGTAACTGGTACCCTGAAGTTTGTCAAACAAGTCGTTGATTCTAGAAAGTGGGTACCTATTCTTGACTGTAACTTTGTTCAACTGATGGTAGTCTATGCATATTCTAAGGGAACCTCCTTTCTTATGCACGAATAAGACTCGTATGTCCCACGGGGAAATGCTAGGTCTGATGAATCCTCTATTTAAGAGATCCTATAATTGTTCTTTTAACTCTTTGAGTTCTAGTGCTGTCATTCTGTATGGTGGAATAGATATAGGCTGAGTACCTAGAAGAAGGTCTATTCCGAAGTCTATTTCCCTAGCGGGAGGAACTCCAGGAAGATCTTTGGGAAACACATCTGAGAATTCATTTACTATTGGAACTGACTCGAGACTAGGAGTCTCTGAACTAGTCTTTGACTTGCATGAGAATTCATTTACTATTGGAACTGACTCGAGACTAGGAGTCTCTGAACTAGTCTTTGACTTGCACGAGATGATTTCTCGCTCTAAGGTACGAAATCAACTGACCCTTAAGCGTTATAGTACTTACCCTTCATTCAAGAGCTAGTTTATTTGGAAACCGAAAATGAACAATTCTGTTTCTACAGTTAATTTGAGGAATAGCATGAATGGAGCTAATCCATGTCGAGAATGATAATAAAATCTATCATCTCTAATTCTACTAAGTCCGCTGAAGTGACTTTCTGAGATATCATACTTGGATAGTTTCTGTATACCCGTTGGGCTATAATAGACTGACCCAATTGGGTAGAGACTGATAATGGTTCTATTAAGGTTTCTAGTTTTATCTTAAAGTCGACTGCTATGTAAGGAGTTACAAAGACAGAGAAGATCCTAGATCTAGTAAAGAATAAGCATGTAAATGGAAGATCTGTAACGTACTAGAGACCACGTTAGGAGAACTTTCTTGATCTTGTCTGGACTGAAGTGCATAATGCTTGTTTGGCCGTTGCCTACTAGTGGAATTGGAAGTGGCACCCTGTTGATTTGGGTGACCGAACTGAGCTGAAGGACGATTATACTGACCCTGAGAACCTAACTGAGGACAATGTCTTACTCTATGTCCTGGCTTGTGACAACGGAAACAAATATCACTGCCAGCTCTGCAGACACCCTGATGGTTTCTGCCATATGTCTGACAAAGAGGATTTGTTCAAGAAATACTGTCCCTACCCAGAGATTTAGATCCTACTGCCCTATCTTTGTTACTATTTCTAAACTTAGGAACTGGAGCACTAGTTGAGGACGGAGCTAGAACTGAAGACTTTGGATGGAACTGGGAGCGATTACCATTATCTTGATTCTCTCCCCATCTTTAAATAGAACATTCTCGAACGGGCTAGGCTTACTTTCGGTAATATCTTTAGGAAAAAATATACTCTTTTAGCCCGACTTAATGGTATTCAAACTTCTCGAGCTTACAATACTAGTGACTTCTTGCAAACTCTTGAAAAAAACCTCCAGTTAGAATACAATAACCTTCTTAAATTAGAAAAAGACCATTGGCGTATGCGATCCCGAATAAATTGGCTTAATCACAGGGATGCCAATATGAAATTCTTTCACACTTCTGTCCTTAATAGATGTAGGAAAAATAAAATCTCTTACTTCAAAGACTCTCGTGGGGAACGGATTATGGATCCAAATAAAATTAACAAGCACACTTCGACTTCTTTGTCCAGTGCTTCACTTCTAGTCACCATTCTTCTAACTGGAAATCTATCTTGTCCTCACCTACCAGTTTCCACAACATTAATCTCGGGAACCTAGATAGCCCCTACTAGACTACGAAATTACCCAAGACCTCTTCTTGTTTAAACCATTTAAGGCTCTGGGCCCGGATGGTCCTCACCCCCATTTTTTCCAATCTCAGTGGCACATCGTTGTACCCTCCATTAATAAATTGTGTCACCAAGTCTTTGAGAGTCAAACTCTTCTCTTCTCTTAATGATACACTTCTCTGCCTCATTCCCAAGTTTCCAAATACCAATCAATTAAAGAATTGTAGGCCTATCAGTCTGTGTAACACTACTTACAAAATCATTACCAAGATTATCTCTAATCATCCTAAGCATCACCTACCGCAATTAATTGGTCTTTAAAAAACAAGCTTTCTTAAATGCCGTCGAGCCGTGAATAATGCGATTATTGTCCAAGAGCTTATGACCTACCATAGAAGTTCAAAAAATAAAAAAGGCAGTCTCCTTCTTAAACTTTATCTTTAAAAAGCTTTCGACCGTCTGGAATGGTCCTTCATCTACTGTACACTTCGTTACTTTAAATTCCCTCCCAACATTTCTAAATTGATCATGCATTGCATTTCTACTAGTAGTATTGTCATACTGGTTAATGGTTCCCAAACCAGCTACTTCTCCCTTTCCCGTGGCATCCACTAGAGGGATCCCATGTCTCCGTATATCTTCATCCTATGTATGGAACTTTTATCGAATTATATTAACCACCAAGTTGATATTCTCCAATGGGACTCTATCTCTCTTAGCCATAATGGTCCTTCTTTTTCCCATCTTTTTATCATAGACAATTTAACTCTTATTACTGGATCTACTCCTAAACCCATCCATGCGGCCTACAACTGTATGACCTACTTCTGCTCCATGTCTGGCCAGAGCATCAATACATGAAAACCAAGGCCATTTTCTTTATCGTCTATCATACTTCAGCTCAAACCCTTGTTAAGAATATTTTCCACATCAACCCTTCCTTAACCTTTGGTAAATATTTAGGTTTTCCCATACTAAACAAAAAACCTAAATGCAAGGACTTTCAGTTCTTAATTGATAGCATGCAGAAAAAACTTTCTACTTGGAAAACTAATTTTCTTTTGCAAGCTGGTAGACTTGTCCTTGCCAAGTCCACTCTAAACGCCATTCCAGCGTATACTATTCCATACTTTAAACTCTCCAAAAAAACCTTTAACTCTATCGATCAAATCCAACGTGATTTTATTTGGGGTACCACACCTCAAAAGAAGAAACTCCATTATGTAGCTTGGGATAAAATCACTTCTCCAAAAGAGCATGGGGGCCTTGGCCTTCACAGTTGTGAAAAACAATACAGCTATCCTTACCAGTCTCTCTTGGAGGTTCTTCACTAATCCTTTCTCCCTTTGTGCTCATACCCTTATCCCTAAGTATAATCACAGTCATAAGACCCCATCCCGATCCTTTATGTGGGATAACATCCTTTTCAAAGGAACCATTTGTAATAAGGTTGCTACTTGGGCACCGTCTACTGGTGTTTCTATTAATATAAGGTCTAATCATCGGATCCCTCACACCCCTCCCCTTCACCAAATCCTCTATGGTCCCTTCCACAAAGACGAGGATAAACTTTTCCTATCTGATTTCTGTGACGGGCAATGTTAGAACTGGAGTATACTCTCCTTCTCTCTACCTCCCAACCCTATCCTTAAATAGATCGTGTACTTCCTAATAACTACATTACTAATCAGGGAATTCCTTATTGGTATTATAACTCAAATGGCCATTCACTACAAAATCAGTATATGACTCCATTACTCCTCCCCCCACTGCCAAATATGAGTTCTCTTGGATTTGGAAACTTCATAATTTGAATAAAATTAAGATTTTTCTTTTGTTATACTCTATCAGGAAATTCCCCAATCAAGTTTACCTACACTACATACATTTATCTCAATCTCTTTTGTGCAACATTTGAAAACTTGCCTTGGAAATAGCTAACCATAGCTTTATGAATTGCTACATCACTAAGAAATTTTGGCTAGACATGGGTATCAACATTTTCCTCATCAATCCTCCCCATACCCATTGGTTGGAAAATCTGAAATCACTGAATCTGCTACTCCATAAGGACTACCCTAATTGGCTTGACTTTTTTCCTTTTGCAATTTAGCATCTCTGGTTAAATAGAAACCAAAATATTTTAAAAAATAAACAGAACTTCCCTAGATATAGTCAAGTTCTTCAAAGTACTGTTGAGTACATCTCCCATACCATTCTTCCTGGTAATCACCTTAATAATATACGGGTAAATATCAAATGGTTACCCCCTCTAGCTGACTATTTTAAACTGAATGTGGATGGGGCTTTCTCCCCTACAACTAACCGGCATGTCTTTGGCAGCGTAATACGTGATGCTAATGGCAAATGGGTTCTTGGTTACTATAATTGCTGCAGTTCCCTTTTCTCTATTATGACTGAACTGGAGGCTCTTTACTGTGGTTTATTATTAGTGCAACAACATAAATTTGGTCCTATAAAAATAGAAATGGATTCTGTGAAAGTCATTTCCTTGCTACAACAACACAGTGATTTATATTCTAACATTGTAAACTCTTGCAGGTCAATATTGAAGAACTTAGTGAATCTAGTGGTACGACATAGTTTTTGACAAGAAAATGGTGTGGCAGATCGCTTATCAAAATTAGGATACAACCTATCTAGAACTTCTCCTTGTTGTGTTTTACAATCTCCCCCTAATGTTGTTTAACTCTAGCTGCAACAAGATCATGAAGGGTTTCTAAATAGTAAAATATTTTCCTGGTCCACCTGTAATAAATTACTATGTTTTGGGAACTAGTCTATAGTATTCTCTCTTAGTAGCCCTACTTCTGTGTTGTTGGCTTCTGGGCAAATCCTGCACTCTAGATCAAACGCTATTTGTGTTATGAATGCTAGCAGTAGTACCATTGCCACCCCATGTAAATTATGAACGCCTCCTTAATATATATAAAACATCCTATTGCTACCAAAAAAAAGAAAAACATGCTAGATATTTTATTTATGTATCTGATACGTATTTTTATTTGCTATAATTTATATGTGATACATATTACCATATATTTGTAATATCATCTGATACATGGACTCAGGTCATTATGTCATTTCTGCTACACTGTAATTAATATATATTTATATAACAACTGAAATATAGCTTAAAACAAAACATAAATTTGATGTAAAATCATGCAATACATAATAAATTTTAATTCGGTTATATTATAACAAAGTCGCTAATACTACAGGATTAAAAAATTTATAAAACATAACTAATCGTTAGCCGAGGAGATTTTGACAAATTTAGTTGAAGAATACTTTTAAATATTTTACCTTATATTGTTTTTGTCTATGATGCTCTTTCCCTGTTTTACAATTTCAAGATTCAAAAAGTATTCTTCCTTGTTCCTCAAAATCTAAGACAATCCATTCACTTGTCTCAATCAGTTTTTTATTTATACACTCGGCTATTTTTAATGTCATCATTCTACCTCTTTTAACTAGCGCCTACACTTGTGGCCACTTTTCAAATCCAGCAATCTCAAGGTAGGCCTTTATCTTATGATCCAACTTGCCAATTTGATCCATAAAAAAATTAATATTTTCTTGTCTATATGCCTTTGCTATTGCATATTAAGTTTCGCTAAGTCTGTTTTTATTTTTCTGAAGTGTGTGCATACATTATTTCATAGATGTTAAATACATGTTAGATGCAGAATGTTAGGATACACAATACTAAGAAGACTTTATTTATGCTTTCAGTACTATCAAATACAACACACATTTTCATGCTCTCCAAAAGCACTTTTAAATTGCCCAAAAAATTATGTCCATGAACTATCATTTTTTAAGTCTACCCTATGTGATTGGCAATATGCAACCTAGAATAATAAAAAACAAATCTATTATGTTCTTTTACAGTTTTCATAAATCAAGTACTTCAACTAAAATAAATAATTAGAGTATTAAAATAAAATCGCTACATTTTATTTGAAGCATCTCAATTTAAGTACCTACTCCATCAAAAGTGCTTGCCGAGAGAAATATTTCTTTATATACACCACCCAAATGTGCTCATCCACAGCAACTATGAATATGTGCATAAACTTATTATCTTCTAATTATGCATTTTAATATGTGATCCAGAGTATACTGAATTAAACATATATATCTATCTAGGCAATTGGCAGTAACCATCAGCCAGTTTCCCCCTTAGCATCTCAACTGTACTCTTTTTCACTCTCTATGCTTTCTGGTAATTAATGTCCACATTGAAAATAGATTTGTCATCTTTAATTATGTCGGTTAGTGTGTGTATTCTTTGATGATTGACAAGATTTGGAACCGAAAAATTATTAACGATCAAAATCATAGCTTGAACTTGGGTGGACATTCTATATTTCAAAGGAAGAGTGTGTACATCATGAAACACCCTTAATTTTAAGAGTTTCGAACCCTTTCAACATAACACCTTAAAATTCAACGACCATCCCCAGAAAAATATTTTAGGACATAGCTGTAAAAAATATAATAAAATTAAAAGAAAAATATTTATTAACAAATGTATCTCTAACTTATAAACATTATTATACACTATCCACTTTAACATTTAAAGTATCTCACAAATCGTGCACTATGCATAAATTAAATTATATATATCTCTATGTTTTACCCAATATATTATGTATCACGGTCAAATATGTTAAAAAATTTCCAGATATATAACATAAATTATGTTTCTCAATATGCTCTTGCCAATGAAATATGTATTTACACAAAATCTGATTATAATGGATATATCTCAGCAATTACAACTTTTGTGTCTCTACATCAGGATTATGAAACACTTGAAATACAAAACTTATGAATAAATAACAACATTCTATCAACCTCAAATTTAAAATATTTTTTTCTGTTAATATATTAAAAAGGCAGATACATACCTTGTTTGTCTGGTCTTTTGACTTTAAGATTGAAAGAATGATCAAGGGCATACTTTGACATTATAGATACCACTATTTTTTTCCTTGTAAATTTGACCTTCTTTAACAACTGAATTGTTATAATCGAATATTACGTTCTTATCCTTAATATTAATCAAAGACGAAGGCCCCAAAAAATTTGAATGAACCACTTTCGCCCTCAAACAACATGTCCCTTTCATCTTTATCAATGGTAGTGATGCACAGAATACATCCTAAATTTGGGCACACTTTTCTTAATATCTACTTATAGCTTCACCCCCATATCATTACGGATGATCAATGAATGAATTTTCATCAATAATGTATCTTCTTGAATTTTTTTCTTGCTTCATCGATTTTAGTTTTTGCAGCAATGACAGAAAATAACTTTTCATATGTTATATTTTCTCTTATTACAATTTTGTCACTCTTATATCCTTCATACTTGATAGCAGTAACTCAAACACCAAAATATTATAACAAGATCGAGATAGCATTGACAATTATTGAAATTATAGATAAAATCGAACAAGAGAGCAAAGAAATGTTTCTACAACATGAATGAGGAGAAAGATAGTTTTAAAATCAACATAATAACTAATTACGTATTTTTAGGAATTTTTTACTATTAATATGAAGTTATGAAGCGTGATTTACTCTTCAATTAAGTCAAAATATCCATTATTTTTCATTTTTAGTGCAATAAATTTGTTTCAGACTGTGTATCAAATGTTATGTATCATTTCTATGAGAATGCAATTGAGAAACAAAAAAAATGAAATTTTTTGTAATTTTAATAAAAAATAAGATAGAGTGTAATTAGGGGTAAAACATCCAGAAATTTATGTAAGTTTTACCTTTTTTTGTTCCTAAAAATTTCTTTGGTTTAGTAATTTATCCACATCATTGTAGTCATCCTTATATCCTCTTGGATATGGCGGTGGGTCCATGCTACAAAATAAAATGAGAGAACATATTTTTCACCATTCCAGCGTTCAATGACAAATCTCATTCAATCTATTTCTAAATAGTTGTTGTCCTTATTAAGAACTTGTTTGGATAGAATAAAAAAATAGTTTTTTTTAGCATATGTGTTTAAAAGCTGAAAATAAGTGTGTATAAATTAAAAAGATAAGTGTTTGGATAGAAGTGCTGAAACTGAAAAAAAAATTATTTATGTGTTTGGTAAACAAGTGTTGTTAAATACTTTTTTTATTGTTAAAATGATTTAAACATCCTTAAAGTTGTTAACAAAGTTATTTCATATGTTGGAAAGTTTTTCCTAATGTTTTAATATTTTTTTCAACATTTTCCCATTTCTTTTTGACGTCTGAATCTTTTCAATTGCTGGGACTTCTAATACATCGTCACCTTAATTTTTGTATACTTGGAGATCTCTCCGACAATCTTTCTTCAGCGAACTTGTCTTGGACTGACCTATTGAATCCGACACCGGCAACTATGTCGACATGCCGGAAACAGGTCAGGGTTACTCCCTTTCTCCCCTCATTCTCTCTCTCCTAAGTTCTCTCTCTATCCCCTTCTCTCTCCCTTCCCCAATTCCTCTTCTCGGCACTACTATCATCATGGCACTAAGGTTTCTGCCGGCTCGACTCCGGCGATGGTGTAAGTGGGCAGCACCATACATTGCTCAGAAGACGCTCCAACGACTCTATCCGGCGACATTCAGGTGATAGGAACACTATTCCGGTGACACTATTTTGGAAACACTATTTCGGTGACACTATTCTAGTGATACTATTCCAACGACCAATTTCTACCTTAAATTATCGAAATCTAGTGACTCAACCAAGTATATGGACACAACCCAACTTCGATCATGTGCATGCGATCTATCTTTTCTAGTCATATATTGCTTCCTTGATTTTTAGGGTCTGTTACTAGTAGTGTTTTGCACTATTCTTGTTGGGATTCCTGTTTCATAGCGTCTTGGCTGATTATCTGATTGTGGATGTCGAATTTCTTATTGATTGGTTACTTTGTATTAGTGTTTTGCGCATGAATTTTTTTATTATTCTTAGTAGTATTGGAGTGTGTTACCTTGTCTGATTACTGTTACTTGATGTACTAGCATATACATTAATTATGGTAGTATTAGTTCCCGCTATTGACTATTGTTTATCAAAACTTGCATTGTATTATTGGTTTTGTTTCTCTCTATCTATTATAAATTGTTGTCTGTGCCCCTAGCTCCTTTATTGACTTCATTTTAACTAGTGTGACCTTTTACCTTATCTTTATCCCCCTTTGTTGCATAGTGGCTGTGATTGACAATAGTAGACTAGGGTCATGTCATAGGTCGGGGTCGGGTCGGGGTTAGGAGGTGTTAGGTCTGGGTTGGGGTTTAATGGGGTTGGGTCTGGGTCGGGTTTAGGATCAAGTTTAGGGTTAGGGGCTAGGGGTCGTAAGGTTAGGCACGATAAAAGAGCTTCTAGATTGCGAGTTGGGTCTTGGAACATTCGTACTTTGCAGGGTAAGTCTATAGAGCTGGTGAAGATTCTTAGAAAGAAGAGGGTTAGTGTAGCGCGTGTTCAGGAAACTAAATGGGCAGGTACTAAATCAAGAGATATGGATGGATATAAGTTGTGGTACTCGAGTAGCGTGAGACATAGAAATGAGGTAGGTATCTTAGTAGATTAAGATCTTAGGGAGCAGGTGGTAGAGGTAAAGAAAGTTAGTGATAGACTGATGTCTATTGAGTTGGTCATTAGAGGGTCTACGATGAACATTATTAGTGCCTACGCCCCGTAAGTAGGTTTGGACAAAGAGGAGAAAAAGGAATTCTGGGAGGTTTTAGATGAGGAGGTGAGGAGCATCCTGAGCACTGAGAAGTTTTTCGTGAGAGGGGATTTCAATGGGCATATTAGGTCTTTGTCCACAGGGTATGATGATGTGCATAGCGGTTTTGGTTTTGGTGAGCAGAATGAAGGAGGAGCTTCTCTGTTGGATTTTTCTAGGGCTTTTGGGTTGTAGATAGCAAATTCAAGCTTTCCAAAAGAGAAGGATCGCTTTATTACATTTCGTAGTTCAGTGGCCAAGACTCAGTTAGACTTTTTTCTTCTTAGAAAAGGGGATAGAGCACTATGTAAAGACTGTAAAGTCATACCTAGCAAGAATCTCTTAACTCAACATAGGTTGTTGGTGATGGACTTAGTTATCAATAAGGGCAAAAAGAAGAGAAGTGGGGAGGCATGGCCTAGGATTAAGTGGGGTAGCTTGACTTTGGCTAGTACTTTGGATATGGAAGAGAAGTTGAAGAGAATGGAGGCTTGGGAAACTAAAGAGGGTGTGGATAATATGTGGGAGACGACTGCCAGTTGCATTATAGAGCCCGCTAGAGAGGTGTTGGGTGTCTCGAGAGGTCAATCTGGCAATACATCGAGGAGACTGGTGGTGGAACAAAGAGGTCAAGAGAAAGGTGAAGTCTAATAAGGTGGCTTATGCTAAGTTGGTTGGGAGCAAGGATGATGAGGAAAGGCATGAGAATAAGGAGGAGTATAAGGTAGCTACAAAAGAGGCTAAGTTAGCGGTTATGACGGCTAAGACAACAACTTTTGAGAGTTTGTATGCGGTTTTAGAGAAGAAAGGTGGAGATAAGAAGTTGTATAGGATAGCCAAGGCTAGGGAGTGGAGGGCTCGTGACCTTGACCAAGTGAAGTGCATCAAAGAAGAGAATGGTATAGTGTTGGTTGAGGATGCCCTCATTAGGGAGAGGTGGCGTATCCTATTGTCATAAACTTTTGAACGACGAAGGGGACAAAGATTCTGTATTGGGAGACTTAGAGATATCTAAGGAGGGTATCAATTATAGTTCTTGTAGGCGTATTGAGATTGAAGAGGTCAAGGGAGCTATTTACAGGATGTGGTAGGGTAGGGCAACAGGGCCAGACCAGATTCCAGTAGATTTTTGGAAGAGCACTAGCGGGCCAGGTCTAGAGTGGTTAACAAGGTTGTTTAACATTATTTTTAGAGTTGCTAAGATGCCTGAACCATGGAGGTAGAGCACGATGATTCTAACGTATAAGAACAAGGGAGACATTCAGAGTTGTAACAACTATAGATGTATTAAATTGTTGAGTCATACTATGAAGGTTTGGGAAAGGGTGGTAGAGTTGAGGATGAGGAGGATCGTGATGATCTCTGAGAATCAATTTAATTTTATGCCTGGTCGCTCGACCAATGAGGCCATTTACCTTGTGAGGAGATTAGTAGAGCAGTTTTGAGAGAGGAAAAAGGACTTGCACATGGTTTTTATTGATCTAGAGAAGGCATATGACAGAGTGCCCAGGGAGATTCTGTGGAGGTGCTTGGAGGCTAGAGGGGTGCCCGCGGCACACACTAGGTCATTTCAGGATATGTATGATGGTGCAAAGACTCGTGTGAGGACGGTAGGTGGACATTTGGAGCACTTTACAGTTTTGATAGGGTCGCACCACGGATCGACTCTTAGCCTATTTCTATTTGCCTTGGTGATGGATGTTTTGACACGACATATTCAAGGGGAGGTGTCTTGGTGTATGTTATTTGCAGATAATGTGGTCCTGATTGATGAGACTTGGGGTTGAGTAAATGATAAGTCAGAGATTTAGAGACAGACGCTTGAATCTAAAGGTTTTCGATTAAGTAGAACCAAGATGGAGTACTTGGAGTGTAATTTTAGCGATATGTCGCAAGAAGATGGAGAGGTTGTGAAGCTAGACTCTCAGGCCATCCAGAAGAGGGAGAGTTTCAAGTATCTGGGGTCCATAATTCAGGCTAATGGTTAGATTGGCAAGGATGTCACGCATCATATTGGGGCGGGGTGGGTGAAGTGGAGGCTTACTTTGGGAGTCCTTTGTGATAAAAAGGTGCCCCTGAAGCTTAAAGGTAAGTTCTATAGAGTGATAGTCCAGACGGCTATGTTGTATGGAGCGGAGTGTTGGCCAGTTAAGAACTCCCACATCCAAAAGGTGAATGTGGCAGAGATGCGAATGTTGCAATGGATGTGTGAACATACCAGGAAAGATAGGGTGAGAAATGAGATTATTCGGGAGAAGGTGGGAGTTGCCTCAGTGGAGGATAAGTTGCGAGAAGTGAAGCTACGTTGGTTCGAGTATGTGATGAGGAGGTGTGAGACTCTAGCTATGGATAGTTTTAGGCGGGCTAGAGGTAGACCGAAGAAATATTGGCGAGAGGTGATTAGGCATGATATGGAGCAATTACAGCTTACAGAGAACATGACCCTTGATAGGAAGGTATGGAGGAGGCGGATTAGGGTAGAGGGTTAGGGGGTGGGAGCGCGGTGGTAGTAATAGGGGAGTGCTCCTTTGGGTCTGGAGTTTCTGATTTGTAGTGTTGTGCCTGTAGTTTTTTGGGCTAGTGGTATTGGCTGTTTTGCATCCCGTACTAGTTTATTATGCTCTTATCTTTTGTGTTTGTTATACTGTTCGTTTATTTTGTGTACCATACTAGTTTATATGCGGTTACTTTTTGTATTGATTATACTGTTATTGGTTCTAAGCCAGGGGTCTATCGAAAATAGTTTCTCTACTTTTCTTTAGATAGTGGTATGGTCTGCGTACACTCTACCCTCCCAAACCCCACTAGGTGGGAATACACTTGGTATGTTGTTGTTATTATTGTTGTAAAGTTGCTAACACTACAAATAAGTTGAATTATATATAATTTTTAATTCTAATAATTGAAAAACAAAGGAGAAAGATGAAGAGGAAATTAGAGGGAAGAGATGGAAAGAAGCGACAAAGAGAAGAAAAAAAAAGGGCTACAAATTTGGGGTATTAGTGGAATGGAGGAAATATAAGGGAGAAAAAGGTAAAAGTCTTGGTCAAACTAAAAAAATTTTAATTTAAAAAGTAAAAAATTGAGGATGCCCAACATCTCACTTTTCTCTTTTTTTAATCAATTTTTAGCTTTTTTAAAGTACTTTTTTTATTTTACCAAATACCTAAAGAAAGCTAAAAGAAGATATTAAAAGCTGGTTTGTCCAGATTATAATCTTATCCAAATGGGCTCTAAGAACAGATGTTCATTAATACTTGTTATTTCATAAAATCAAGACATAATTAATTGTTTGTTTTCACTTTTATCATTAGTAATAAATATGAAGAGATATTAATATAGCATATATAAGAAAAGAAGCATCAAATAAAGATGACAATTACCTTTTAGTTAATGTTTTTCTTAGGGGTGTGCAACTTAAAAAGGCGACAAGTAAGTAAAATCGGATGGAGCATTAATCAACTGAAATTGAAATATTTAGCATTTTAAAGAGTAAAAAGAAATATTTCTTATTTCTTTTTCTTCAAATTTATTCTGACATTTTTAATTAATATAGTGTAAAATATCAATCAAGTGAGATGTCAATGGATATTAAATTAAATAGTAATTAAAATATATTTATCCTGATTAAAGTTATTAAATATATTTTTTAAAGGGATATTAAAAATCCACGAAGACAAAACAATGTACATCTCATAGTAGTTTAGACCCACCAAAGATATTGTTATATCACTTATACTTTTTGTTGACAAATAAATAAATAAATAAATAAATAAATAAATATATATATATCCATCCTTTTATTGGAAAGATTTGGTCACTTCTACATTTTATGTGACGACTATAGATATATCTATAATCTATAATTTATATCTATAATATATTAAAAGTGTGAATACCATTAGAAAAGTGATTTGAACTTTTTGTCCTTCTTTAAAACACTCTCCTTTAGACAAAATTGTCTTTTCACTATAATCTTCAATTTATTATTTAATTATTTTTATTATATTAACTAGACTCCTAAAATATATGAATCTATATCTATAATCTATAATATATTAAAAGTGTGAACACTATTAGAAAAGTGATTTGAACTTTTTGTCCTTCATTAAAACACTCTCCTTTAGACAAAATTGTCTTTTCACTATAATCTTCAATTTATTATTTAATTATTTTTATTATATTAACTAGACTCCTAAAATATATGAATCTATATCTATAATCTATAATACATTAAAAGTGTGAAGACAATTAGAAAAGTGATTTAAACTTTTTGTCCTTCATTAAAACACTCTCCTTTAGACAAAACTGTCTTTTCACTATAATCTTTAATTTATTATTTAATTATTTTTATTATATTAACTAAAATCCTAAAATATATGGAAGGAGAAACAATTAATATTTTTATTTGTACTGATCAATTAGAAAAATACTCCTAAAATGGAACTTCATTAAGGAATTACTTCTATAAATATATGAAAAACTAAACAAAAAAATCATAACAAATCCATTTTTTAGGAAAAGTCATTTCTTTCTTAAGGAATACTAAAAACATTAAATAATGATAAAATTACACAAATCCCATATTTAAGACACCATATTACCTAATATCCCTTAATATTTTAAAAGTTACATAAAATCCCTATTTGCATATTTACTGGTGATATATATTCTATAACTTGCACACCCTATTTTATCTCCTCTTTTCACGCCATCTGTCTCTTCCATTTACGCATCATCATTTTTTTTCCTCACAAATTACTCCCCTAAAATCTCTCCAATTTTACTAGCCTTTGAGTCAACTTCATTCTCCAATACTTCAACTGATTTCAACCGATTGTTCATCCTTTAATTTTAAAAATTAACAACTTCTTCAAAGAGGTTACCTTTTGATTTATGCTTTAAAATTCTTTTGTGTTAATTTATTTTATCTTCAATGGCTAATGAAGATTCACCCTCATTCAGCTTGGGGATTTCACGAATTGAAATATAAAAAGCTGTTCATGATAGTAATCAAGTCTTGAATTTTACTCCGAGCAATTTTTATTACACCAAATTAGGGTTTAGTGAAAATCGATCAAAGCAGCGGAACGACCCTGAAAAATTGAAGATTTTAAGAGAATTTTTTGCTATAAAAAATTAAGTTTCTGACATGCAAATGGAAGATCGAGATTAAATTGAACAAATTCTCAAATCCCCATCGGAGCAAGTTTTTTCTGGCAACTAATTCATAAATGGTGATTCATTTAACTGGTTCTTTAAAATGGTGATTCATATAATTGCAAATTAATAGATTAACTGGTTACTAAGTGATTCGTATTTTTTTAGTGATTTATATGGGTAATTCATATGGGTGAAATCATAAAATAATATTTTAATTGGTGATACATATATTGTGTTGGTGATTCATAGATATTAATTAATATAACTGATATTTTTAACTGGTGATTCATATGGGTTCTTCATATTACTCCATATTAACAGATTAACTGGTTATTTTGTGATTCATACAGGTGATTCATATGTGTGATACACTAAAATGATATTTTAATTGGTTATATATATATGGTGCTGGTGATTCATAAATGGTGATTCATATAACTGGTTCTTTTAACAGGTGATTCATATGGCTGATTCATTTAATTGCAGTTTAATAGATTAACTGGTTACTTAGTGATTCAAATGTTTTTGGTGATTCATATAAGTGATTCATATGGGTGTTACACTAAAATGATATTTTAATTGGTGATACATATATTGTGTTATGGTGATTCATATGATTGTTACTTTTATTCTCCGTGGATAAGGTTTTTTGTCTACATATATGATAGCACTTTATGTACTCATTTTTTTGTTGTTGTAATTTATAAATATGTGATTCATTTGACTTATGAATCATCTTCTGATTTGTGTTATTGACAGAATTCTAGTTTGCTTGTGAAAAAACGACATTCCCACAATTTAAGGATTAATAGTGCACATAATATCAATGTAGTAGATAAGCTTAACGAAGTTTTGAATGATGAAGGAATTAGAATGTTTAGAAGAACTTGTTTAGGGTCATTTATGGACCTAACTAATTATAATTTTTAAGGATCAATAGTAAGGTGCTTTATCACCTTAGAGGTCCAACACTCATGTCAAGATCAACTAACGGTGTTGGTGAACAATACAATTTTTTGATTTTCACTGTATGAGTTTGCTATCATTACCGGCTTAAAATACACAGGCAGCGTTGATGATTTTGATTATTCATACCTTTCACCATGTCGACTACAAAAAAAAAATTGAATTCGACTTCATATGTGAAAAAGGGTGATTTGGTCAATCTTTTTTTAACAAAAAACAGGGGAAAAAATATGAAAGATGCGATAAAAATTGGGATTTTGTACTTTATACACAGATTTGTGTTCTCCTAATTAGATAAAACTAATATCCCTGCCCAAGACTTCCACATGGTGGATGATGGAAGTTATAGTTGTTTTCCATGGGGAAAAGTAGCTTTTCAGAAATTGATGGGTTCTATTAGTCGGTCGATGAATGAGGTCCAAAAGTTTTAACGTCTGAGTGGCCAGCCATACACGCTTCAGATTGGTGGTACAAATGTTGTGCCAAAGTTGATGAATCACTTGTCGTTCGTGTTCATAATTTAATACCAAGGATGGTGAATTGGAAAGTGGTCAAACCCAAGCCTAGATATAAGGATCTTATGGACGATATGTTTTGTAAGGTAGTGTTTATTTCACCATGATACTTTTGTATGTCTATTTTTAATTTTTAAGAAGCTTTTAATGTCTGGTCTTTTGTGTTACTTATTTTTGCATCTTGGAAATAGGAATCTAACCCCGTCATTACAAGAATTGAACCATCTTGATTTTCCCAATCCTTTGATGTTTGGTTCAACAGATGATGCTACAAATGTATCACAGGCAGTAGCTGTACAACAACAATATAAGAGGACTGCTCCGACTGAATGTGTAGATGAATTTGATGATTTTAGTACACCTCCAGTGCAGACCTTCTAAAAAAGATGAGGCTTGATGCTGGTCAATCTTCATATCCTCTTGCGAAGAAACAAAAAATAGTTGAGGAGCCAGAAAAGGTTAGCTCACGAGTAGCAAAATCCAAAAAACAGTCAGACAAGTTGTCCAAAGAAAAATATATGGCAAGTTCTTTAATAAATCGTTTGGAGCTTTGAGTTTTCTTGTATAAAGACAAATTTGTGCCTAATATTGAGATGAGGGATAGCAATAAAGCATCTAATACTTCAGAGGAAAAGCTATCACTATCCAAGTCTGATTTGGACTAGATAAAGTCCTATGTTAGGACTTATGTAAGTATAAAATTTTGTTGTTTTAGTTCTGTTAATGTTAAAACATATTATAAGTTAACATGTAATCCAAAATGTTATTCACAATGTAGGTTGACATGAGATTCAATGATCTTCAAAATTTGATGGTCGACCAGTATACAGACTTTTAGGAGTTGTGAAAGAAAGTTTTGCTTCATTTGGCAAGGTATTTATAGCTTATCATAAGTATCACTATGTTACTTTATTATTCTAATTTCTTATCTTGTAGGTTGCTCAATATCCAGTGCATGAAAGTGAAAAAGGCAACCAGGATATAGAAGAGGATCCTCCTCGATCTGTTAATGAGCACAAAATGGATGCTAAAAGTAATAATGTTGTAGATGATGCTGGTCAATCATCTAAATTAGATGGCAATGAAGGAGCAGCTGCGGAATCCTTGAAGGTAATTAAATTGACTTAATTATATTATCGTTTTATTACAACTTGCTCAAAATATTACCCTCTAATAGTTTAGATGTTATTTTTTGAATTGCTGGAACTGTTACTGTAATGGTGTGTATGTATTTATTAAGTTACTCATATGTATCAATGTTATACATCTGACATCATATGCATCACTTTGATACATCTGACATCATATGTATCACTTTGATACATATAGACAATTTAAACAAACTTCCAGTAATTGATTCATCATATGTGTTCAATTGATTTGTATTAAGATGTTAAGTTTAAATACTAATATGAATTAAATAATTTTTCTCCAACGATTAATATGAATCATATGACAATATTAATTTTTTGAATATGTGTTCCTTAAGTTTTCAAAATGTATCACTGTTATATATTTGTATCAAACTGTTTCAATTTTCATACGCACAATTAATTAATTCAATTCATATCAGAAGTTAGATCATAATACAAAATTAAATTTGAAATAAATCAAATAGGAAGCTAAGAGTTCGTATGCAGACAAGCTACAAAAAGATGATAGGCATAATACAAATGCTGAAGTAGATGAAGCTATAAAGAAAGAACGCGTAACGGTAATATCGATTTACTTATAACGAATTTTATTTTGTAGTTTGAAGTAGTTCATTATAATCTTATTTATGTTTTTCTGTGGCATAACAATTTTTTAGTATCAATGTTTTAATCTTATTTATAGATGATGTTTAAAGTACCTAAAGTTGGTTATCTGTTATGTAAGTTTTTTAGATGTATAACAGTGATACATAATAATCCATATGTATCATTATGATACATATAGATAATTTAGGCACTTCAATTCTAAACTTCATTATAACACTAAGTTCTCTTTTTACATGCGTCACACAGGAATCTGAAGAAGCCCTTCATAATACAAATGAAGATTTGTCTAAAGATTTTACCTTGTACATACCACCATTGTGTGATACCTATCCAACAGTGATCAATTATATAGATGTTGCAGATATTGACACATGTGATCGGTAAGGCAACATTGATAGTCAGTGTTATATTAGCGACAACACTATTGCAGCTATTTCTCAGGTCCCTGTGTGCAAGACTAATCTAAAATATGCCAGGAAGCTTTCTTTCAAGAGAAATAGGCAGCCATCAAAAGTATACCAGCCTTCATTTGTCAGTGTGTTTGATTCTGGGTCAAAAGATAAAGAATTCATCCAGTCGCATAAAAAGTTGAAATATCCGTTTGAAGGTCACAACATTAATGGACCATATGCTGAAGATCTCTTTTCTAAGTTCTTTGTTTGGATGTCAGTTGGACTGTACAATCCACATGCTACTAAGTAAGATTGACGAATCACCTTTCATAATATCATCTATATGTACTACTTTTAATACTTACAGGAATTACAATTTGATTTCAAGAAAGGAAAGGATGAGTACTACACAGCCAAATACGTTGATCTAAAACCAAGTCTTGATTTTGTAGTAGCACACCTGGTTAAAAAAGTTGGTTTTACTACATGGCGCAATCGAGTAATTGTTAGAATGCTGAGGTATGCCTCAAAGAAATATATATAGCAATTAAATTTTTTATTAATCTTTATTATTAAAGCATAAGTTGATTTTACAACATGACCTAAAAAAATTAATGTTTGCAATATGAATATAGCTTTTCTGATAGTAGATGTATCATAGTGATTCATCTGGTTCTCATCTGTATCACTGTGATACATATATTGTCTAACTTGAATTTAACTTGAAAATTTAATAAGGAAGCAAAGGTTAGTGTCATCATTTGAACAACTAATTATTATTATTATTTGCTGATTGAAGTAATTGAATATTGATGATTTGCACTAGCGAACCCCGACTTGTCTGGTTGAAGTATATGTTTCATCAGTTAACATTGTCATTCTTTATTCCTTTGGCCGTGATGATTGTATTGGTTATTCTTGCGCAAGATTTGATCTTCATATCCAATGCTTAAAACTTTTGAACTACATTCTGCTGCATTTTTTAATGAGTAAGATTTAATTTCTATGTTGCATCCTATTATGAGCGATGTGCAACTCGATATATTTGTTGTGGATTTAGCTTGTCTCTACGTCTCATGCAAAGTTGTGACTACTATATCTTTCTTTATAGTACTTAATACTCCAAGTCTTGTGTATGCCTTATTTAAATCACCTGTTCTTACACATCTTATTTTTATAGTACAGCATATAGATGTGGTATTCTACTATCTTAGAAAGAAAGAAAAATTGGATACAACCAGTGAATACAGATATACCACTGCGAATTGCGTATTCATGAACTACATCCATGATACATATACTCATTATTACCAAAGTCATTCTTAGATTGATCTTAGCTTGCATGACGAAAATGTTAGCTCAATGAAAGTGGCTTCGGTGGAGAGATCAATTTGTGAGCTTATACAAGGACTATGCATTCCAGCTGGTATTCCATGGCATTTGATTGATGAGGTGTATGTGCCAATAAATTGTAAAGGGTCGTTTCACTGGGTGTTGATAGTCATAGTACTCAAGAATAGATGCATTCGTGTTTACGACTCGATGAAAGATCATAGAGGTCATGCTGATGAGATAAAGGAGCTTGCTGAAATATTATTAACTTATTTGACAATATCTGATTTTTTTGAGAAAAAAGATCGCACAAACTAGTCACTTCTAGACGCATATAAGGAAAAGACTGACCAGCATGCATTCGATGTTCACCTTGTTGATGGAATTGTGCAACAATCAAGTGGTACGTTGTAAGTATCATTTATTTTTTTGAATATATTAATTTAAGTAAGAGCTCATGACAACACATAGAATACCTAATTTTCTATTTTTCAGGGATTGTGGATTGTTTGTTGCAGCATATGCTGAATTTTTAAGTGACCGGCATCAAATACCATCTTCAGAGTTTGATTCGAAAAAGCATCGTACAAGATACACATCCTTCTTATGGGACTATAGTATGAACAAGGCTTGCACTGGATATGTTAGTGACAACCAAGATCCGCCTAGGCCTAAATGCACCTTTATTCAATCAGAGGATACAAAGATGATTGATGTTGAATCGTAGTTGTCTAGCATTTATTGTGTGACAAAAGGATATTGGTTTCTTATGTTTGTGGAATTCTGGTTTTTTGAGTTTTTTATGTTTGGAGATTTCTGAATATATCATGACAACGTGTTCTTTTCTATAAAATGTCATGACATTTTATCTTAGAAGCAGATCTGGTATTAGTACTTTTGTGTGTAGTTTAACTTACATAATCTATTACAAATTTTCATTTTTATCTATTGATATATAGCATTAATATTTTATCAACAATCAGAAGTGATCTAATAGGTATCACCAAATACCATATGAATCACCATTGATATTACTAACCATTTTTTACATGAATAACCAAATACAAGTAAAACAGTTGTATTCTGTTATCACCATTTATCATCTATAATAATATGAATCTTCACTACCATGAATAATTAGATAAATAAATCACTAATTATATGAATCACCATTCTTCAAATGGTTAAAATGAATCAACATTTAAAATGATTAAACTTGAATAAACTGTAACCAAGCTGTTGAAGATGGATCATCAATTAGCATGTTAATTTTAATTTCTAATATGAATCAACTAATTTTACATGAATGGTTTATATGAATCACCAATTTATATTATTACCCTATTTTTATATGAATCACCAAATACAACTTAATATGTTAAATTGCATTTTGTTATTGCTATTTATATTCTGTAATCATATGAATCTCCAGTTTCATGAATAACCAGTTAAATAATTCACTAATTTTATGAATCACCATTTTTCAAATGGTTAAAATGAATCACCAGTTTAAAATGATTAGAACTGAATAAACTGTAACTAATATGTTAAAAATGTATCACCAATTAACATGTTAATTTTAATTTCTAATATGAATCAACTAATTTTACACGAATGGTTTATATGAATCACATAACAATACTAAGTTTTTTAATATGTATCAATTGAAAATAATATGATTAAAATGTATCACCAATTAACTTGTTGAGATTAAATAGTAATATGTATCACTTTATAATTTCATTTAGGAAATGTATTACTGCCATTTCCTCCTTAACATTAACATATCTACATAAGATAATAGTACTAATTAATTATAAACAATAACCTTAAAAACACATATCTTTTCCAATTTTAAACAGAATATATCAAGCAACGAATTTTTGAGTAATTAACTCAAATTATTGAATTCAAAATTTTGAACTAAGTGAACATGTCTGATTAAACTTTAAAGAGAAAATGTCAAATCTCTTCTGGAAAGTAGTTGCAAGTACATCTGTTGTGGCCTTCATACCCACATTTGCCATAACGATTTGATGTTGATGAAAACTTTTCACTACTTTTCTTTTTTTTGCCTTTCTTGGGTCTTCCTGGTGGGTGTTTATATTTTGGAGGAAAAATCACATCTTCTAACACCTCCGGTGGTACATGCCAGTCTCGTTTATCGAGCATTAGACAAAGAGGCATTTCTTCACCAGTGCCTCCTTCTTGTAGTAATCTGAGTAGTATGGCTTCATTTCCTTTACATGTTTGCTTTTCAAATAGAAATAGCGTGCACGCATGGTATCTCATCAAGCTAAAATCTACCACAGTTGCAAGTTCTATTATCCAACCAAACAATGTATTTTCTTCCTTCTTCATACACACCGTATATGTAGTTAGTTGATTCCCTAATCTAAAAATATTATTCCATAAAGTTATATGTAAGTCAGCATACTATATGCACCATAAAAGACTCAGATTAATTCAACATAAAGAACAAAAATTAAAGTGGAAGCATATTTCAACAAATGTATCAAAATGGTACATCTGACTCCCAAATATACCAGTTTGATACATTTGTTATCAGAATGTTCAAAAATATATTTTCAAACCAACTTAGTTAAAGCATACAGATTAGTATTTTAACTTACCATTATACGTGATGACTTTGCCTTGTTCGATTGAAGAATTTGTTCAAACCGACCTCCCAATGACTTTTCAGAAAGAAAGCTAGATCGGTCTCTATTTTTTTAATTCCACACACCAAATAAGATTCTGACCTATTTAAAAAAATCTAAAATTGGCAGTTCATGAGCCTCAACAAGATGAGAGTTGATACATTCTGTAATGTTGGAAGTCATCATCCTCCCCCTATTTATTGGAGCATGAACTTGTGACCACTTTTTAAATCCAATATTTTCCAAATATACCTTAACTCCGTTTCCAATCTTTCCCATTTTACCCATAATCTCATCAAAATTATCCAACTTGTACGCTTTAGCAATGGCAAAAAACTCGTCGGTTAGCTTGTCCTTTTCTATAATTTGTGCAGACATTATTCCAAAGATGCCAAATACAAGAAAAATATGGTATACATGGATAGACCACACTAACTGCCTTGATTATACTTTTATGTCTATCAGAGACAAAGCACATATTATCGCACTCACCGAAAGCACATTTGGATTGCTGGAAAAACCACATCCAGGATGAATCATTCTCAAAATATACAACCCCATACGCAAGCAGCAATATATATCCTGATAGGTAATATCAAATAATGATTATGTATAAGCTATATAACAATTACCATTATTTGTAAGAAAAAAATAAATCACTGCATGCAATAGCTGCTCCATCAAGTGTGTTAGCTGAAACGAATGTTCCCTGATGTGATTCTCTCATGTGACTACCGTCTACTACCAAAACAGGCCTACAATACACAAATTCCATAATAAAAGGTTATATTGCTACGAATAGATACATGAACTGGTTATCCAGATACTTATGCATCCTTATATGGGAATTGGGATAAACCGAATTCAACATGTATACGTAGGTAGGCACTTTCTTATATCCGTCAGCCGGTCGCAATCTCAATATCTTTAAAGCATGTTCTTTAGCACGCCACGTCTTCATATAATCTATGTCCAAATCAATTTCCCTTTTTATGTCTTCAATAATGTCGTTTGGGGTGATTATTCTTTTGTAATTCACCAACTTTGGAGTTGTTATTCCAGCAACAAAGGCAATGATTGCATATTTCTGCTCAAACACTCTATCCATTATTGAAAAGGTATGTTCATCGTTGAAGGTACGTACTATAAATGTATCAGTTCCATGCTTATAGGACGTCTTGAATACTCAACTACATTCCGGTGATTTGCACAGCAAGACATAACTGAAATTTACGACAAAAAAAATATATCGCTAATATGAAGTTACATTAATTTGTTTATATATGAATCACCATATACCATATGAATCACTACTTCAATCAAAAGATTGAGCCCACAAACCAATGAATAAATAGTTAATATGTATCACAAATATGAACTTAATCCTTTATTCCTTTTTATTACATAAATCCCCACTTATATGAATCACCAGTCATATGAATAACCTGCTTTTCCAATTTGGTTATATGAATCACCAATATGAACCACCATTTATTTGAATATCCAATTACATGAATAACCAATAATCACCAATATGAATCACCATATATATAAATATGGGGATTACAAAAATAATTACTTGTTTGTATGACTTATATGAATAACTTATTTTTTGCAACACCAGTTACATTAATCACCAACATAAAAAACAGGTTATTTGAATAACCAATTATATGAATCAACACTTATATGAATCACTTGTTATTTAAAACAGCAGTTACATTAATCACCAACATAAAATCATTTATATGAATCACTAGTTGCATTAATCACTAACATTAAAAATCAGTTTTATAAATTGTCAGTTATATGAATCACCAGTCATATGAATAACCTATATTTTCAATCTGTTTATATGAATCATCAATACGAATCGTCATTTATATGAATATCCAATTACATGAATAACCAGTTATATTAATCACCAATAAGAATCACTATATATATAAATATCAACTTACAATAATAATTAGTTATTTGTATCACTTATATGAATCACTAATTATATGAATAACTTGTTATTTGCAACACCAGTTACATTAACTAATGTACAAATGTATCACTACAGCTTCCAGATGTATTAAATTGTAAATTAAATCAATAATTTTCATTAAAAATAAAAAACAAACATCTGCTTGTCAGATCTCTCAACTCTGAAATTGAACCTGTGCTTGATTACATAGTTACGCATTACCGAGACAAGTGTAGCTTTATTTTTATACTTTGGTTCACCGTTACAACACTATTATAGCAATCGGTTATCAGTTCTTCGCTGCCAACATTAACAATTGGCAGAGATTCAATGCTACCAACTACAGCAACTGCAAGTTCAGATGGCTTAACGAAATCATAACACTCAATCGTCATATCATCCGCATCAACATCATCACTATCAATTACAATATCACTTGTGTAATACACAGTGGATACTTCCCGAATATAGATTCATCTTTCAAAATCTTAAGAAAAAGTTTCACAGCCATATCATTATGAATCTCCAATACTGATGAATTGTCTTGAACAACGTATTTGGCATGAATTCTTTTCAGAGATACGTTAATTTTCAATTGAGCTGATATGGCATCCATTAAATCGCGGTACAAAATTTTTTTATAAATTATAATATCGTCGACCCAATAGTTATCATACCTTATTTCAGAAACCCATTCCCCAGAATAACGTAACAATGCAGTAACGAGATCCATTGAAGAAATTCAAAAAAAAATGAAATTGAATGTTGATTTTTTAATTCCAAAATTGAAAAAAATTGAGGTTCTAATGAGGTTTGTTTCAATGTTGAACTCTTTACAAATGGAATTGCGTTTTTAACACTTGTACTAGTTTAGACGAGAATTACGTTGTTAAAATCAGAGAAAATCTGTTGCTTTCGAAAATAATTACCTGATATGTTACATATGTATAACTTTAATTTATGTATCACTTCTTAACATATGTATCACCATTTCAAAATTCTGGGATAAGATGTAATTAGCAAAATAAACGAGATTTTATGTAATATTACTTAAACTATCATGAATTTATGTAAGTTACTCTTAAATAATAATGACAACCTTCTTTTACTAAGTGAACCAACTCCTTTTTTGAGGGAAAACAGACATAAAAATAGTACCATAAATAAAAATTTTAAAAAAGTTTACCTATATTAATTCTACTTCTGATTTCTTACCATATATTTTAAAAGTGTATATTAATTGTAATACCTGTTTCAATATATTTTAGGCCTTCTTAATCCTTTTTAATTATTAAATATTAAATAATAAATTATTTAAGAAAAATAATAAAACTATCAAATAGTACTAACCTAAAAAATAAAATATTTTTTTGGAAAAATCCACCTACCCTTTTGTATTAAAAAATAAGTAATGAATTTTTTTTAAAGCATTTTTCTTCTTTTAGGAGTTTTAACCTACTTTATATAAAATAGTTCCACAATTTTTGCAAAAATATTTAGAACTTTGTGAAAATATGATTGATGCTCCTCTAACTTGATTCGGTTTCATGTCTAGATTGATGGATGCTTAATTTTCTAAACCTCAACTTCTTCATTATTTTTGTCAACATAATAGAATTCAACATGTGTGTGTATATATCTTCTTTGTTTTCATTCAAGTCATTCTTTAGTGTTAAAATTTTCTCTCAGACAAGAATTATTTTCTTTAAAACTGAAGCTTTGTGATCACTATTATATTATTTTGTTGTAGTTTACAAGTCGTAGATAAATTTATAGGTGGTAGATGAATATTGGTTGGCTTTGAGGAATTTTTTTAGGTAAATGTTAGGTTTAATTATATTATTTTTATATCTCTGTTTTGAGAATTGTTTTTTGTGTAGAGGTAAACTTTAGTTATATTATTTTGATATCTTTATTATCGTATTATTTTGTTATAGTTTACAGGTGGTAAATGGGTGTCGGGCGACTTTGAGAAAATTTTGATGTAAATTTTAAATTTAATTATATTGTTTTGATATTTCTATCATCGTACTATTTTACTGCAGTTTACAGGTGTAGATGAATGTCAATCGACTTTGAAAATTTTTTTTGGTAAAGATTAGGTTTAATTATATAAATTCTCCAAAAGATGTTGAGTTTAATTATTTTATTCATCTTTATTATTTAAACAAATGTCATATTTACTATGACATTTAAACTCGATAAAATGAGGTACACGCATGAGACGCGTACACCTAAACTAGTTGTACCAAACATAAATAAAAGATAT
>JAPEIP010000003.1:2777301-2797951 GCA_026120095.1 Capsicum chinense
AATAACAATATGCATCTCATGGCATAAATCCTTAATTTAAGAAATATGATGGTAAATAAATCATAATAACAAACTTAATCAACTCAAATCTCGTAATTCATCAATAAAGTAATTTGGGCGTAAACCCACTTGCAAAGATCATGAAATTCCCATAGTAAAAATCACTTCTTTGGGCACAAGAATGAAAGGATATTCTTGTTCAACCCCACATACCTTGGATTATAAATTTGAGAATAAGAGACTTGATTGGAACTTATTTATCGCACTTTTAGGCTAAGATTCTTGATGCCTTTGACTTGGGGAACTTAATTCTTGAATAACTTGGTGAAATCTATGGATGATTCTTGAATTTCTTGGAGATGATTTGGATTTGGAAAAGAGAAACCCTAGTTCTCTAGATATTTTCTTAGAAGAGATTGAAGATAAAATGAATCGCTCTTCTCTACTTGGATATATATATAAGACCAAAAGTGGTGGAAATGACCAAATGCCCTTTTAAAAAGAGTTGAAAATTGCTCATCGGGGTCTGTGATGGTCGAATTGACCAAAACTGGAGCATTCTACCTCAACATGATGGTCAAAGTGATGATCCATCAGGAAAATGATGGTCTACCAGATCATCTGTCACTCAGGGCTCAGAAATGGAACATTCTGCCTCTACTTGACGGTCCGTCAAATTTTTGGCGGCCACCATTTTGGCCGTCGCATGATGGCTAGAAAAAGGGGTTACTACCTTGGGTTTAAGAGACAACTGATGGTATGCCAAGGACTTGACGGTCCACCAGATCGACCGTCAAACCTGGGCGATTCCAATAATGCTCAGTAAAATGGCCATAACTTCCTCGTCCGATGTCAGATTTTGATGAAATTGGTATCGATAGAAAGCTTATTCAATGACATACATAATAGAAGTATAAATTAGAGAAATAATACATAATATAAGTATCACTCACTTTGGAAGCCACCTCTATCAACTAAAAAGACAAATTTAGCCTTAAGGAACGATCGGGGTATTACAAACTATCACCATGGTGCAGTGGAATATAGCGTAATTGGTTAAGTACCCTGCCATTGAAGAAAAATTGTATAAATAAATAACATACAAAATTGCAATTGCATGTAAATCAAAAGAGAAAAAGCTAAGTTGATGACAGAAGAGGATATAAGGATACTATCATATTTAAAAGTAGTGATTTTTGAAAGTTTAAAGAGGTATCCATCATCTCATTTTTTAGTATCACATAGCATGACAGATTAATAAGAATTTAATGACTACACATTACCAAAGAACACGATCATCTATTTTATGGCAACAGAAATAGGATTGGACCCAAACGTGTGGGAGAATCAAATAAAATTTAAACCGGAGAGGTTCTTGATGAATGAGAATAGAGATGGCGAGATGTTTGATATAACAAGAAGTAGAGAGATCAAGATGATGGCATTTAGAATAGGGAAGAGAATATGCCTGAGCTATGATTTTGCCATGTTCTATGTAGAGTACTTTGTGGCTAAATTGATTCCAAAAGTATATTCGATATTTACACAAAAAGAATATTTCTAGTGCGCCTACCCAATAGACATGTAAGAACTGACTATTAATTAAACAATATGAACTACTACGTTTAAACTTGTTAAAATAAGTCAAGTCTGGTTGATGGAAAATGTTGCGATTTCTTAGCTGGATAAGGACTTTCACCTTATCATCCCTGGATCCAAAACCCGGCCAATATTCTGATAAGTCTAGAATATTTAAGTTGAAGTTGTTGGTGGAACCCACGCCATTCGAAGACGGTGAGGTCATCTTTCCCTCATAGTGATGCCTTCTGTGACCACCCAAAGCCTATCCAGTTGGAAAAGTCTTGCCAAGCTGTGGAGAACAAATGTCACTCAAGTTTTCTACAACTGTTGTATTTTCCCCTTAAACTAAATATTAGTCCATTTTCATTCTTAAACTTAAAAAGGTGTGGTCAATAGTATATTTCTTAAACATCCTAGATAAAATTGAGGTTAAGAAGGAATACAAAACCTCCTACCATTTTTATTTTCCTCTTCCCTTTTTCTATTTACTACTCCAACTGTCATGGTAACCTCCATTAACTATCAAATTCTTCTCCCTTATCTTGTCCATCATCCTACTTCCTACCTTTTCCTCTCCAGGATGCCATTGGAAGTTCTTTTTTATTTTATTTTCTCTAAGATCCATTGTACGTGTTACTTCAGCCTAACCATGAAGTCTCTCACCCCCTTCATCATTTTAAGCTAAAGTACAGATACCATTATACAGAGAAAAAATAGAATTCAAGTAAGTTTAAGTTGGAGAGGTACTTGATAGATGATGATAGAGATGGTGAGACATTTCATATAAGAGAAATCAAAGAAATCAAGATGATGCCATTCGGTGTAGGGAGGAGAATATACTCGAGCTATGATTGTGTTATGTTTTATTTAGAGTAGTTTGTGGCTAACTTGATTTTGCATTTTGAGTGAAAGGTTGTGGAGGGAGACGATGTTGATTTAATTGGGGAGATGGATTTCATCTTTACAATAAAGAATCCACAGCGAACTCACATAAGTACATAAATGACTAAAGTTTGCCGATATAACTATCAAATCTCAAAGCACATATACCAGACCAACAAAACGACTGAAAGAACGGATAATGTAATAAGAAATTTAGTCATAAGAATGTAGCAGGTTGCAGCCAAAAGAAAGCAAAAACAACAGTATACAATGTGGATGCAGCATCAAAGAAATGAAGAAAATTCCAAGGTAAACAATCAAACACAAAATTAAGAACTCACGCAGATGATGAAGTCAACTTTCGAGTAGAAAATCATTGTTTTATGAGCGCAGACTCTGAATTCCTTATCTTCTATATTTTTTCAAGAAGAGGCCTAGCGCCATACACGCATCATTGTACCTTCTATTCTTGTATAAGATATATCAAGTTTTTTACAGTATGAATTTTTAATCCAATTCTGTAATTTGTAACCAACAAGTTCAAACATGAAATTTATATTAAAGCATAGAATCACAGAATTATATAGCTTCATTCCTATACAGTAATTTAGATAATGCATATACGTGTGAGTAAAATAGTTGAGGTTGACAAACAAGTTATATTATTGTGATGGAGTAGAAGTTAATACATTATCTTAGTAGGATGCCAATACTAAGGATAGGAGTTGAATCTTTCAAGTATCGTTATATTAGTTAATGTCGTTAATACAGTTTGGTGGAACAGTAGTAAATGAGCAAAGTAATTTTCAGATTGATTTAATTAGCATAGTTAAATATAGATGGTGACATAAAGAGGTCAATTTTGTAAGAATTAGAGAGAAGATTGAAAAAAGAGAGGATGGTAAAGAATGAAAGAGTCGAGAAACTTAGCAAGAGTTGAAGAAACTATTAGAGCACAAAAATTCAAAAATTACAACATAGAAAATGGTATGATGTTATAGAAAGGCTTTTTGAATGATTTTATCATAGACTGTATTATATACAGACTGGTCATCATTATATCAACAGTAGGTGGTCGTATTAATAATTTTATACAGTTTGAATTCTTTGATCTCGATAAAGCCACATATAATTGACCATGATAAAATACAGGCTCACGCAGATAAATTCCAACATAATATGATGTTTGTCCTTGAGGTTTATTTATTGTCATAGCAAAACACAGCCGTATTAAAAATTATGTTCTTTTAAATGAAATCAGTAACTTTTCATCATCTAAAGATAATAATGGTATTCTGGGAATAAATACATATGTATTTTTAAAATCGCCACTGGCAATTTTAGCGCTTATAACACGATTCTTAAAATCACAAAGTGTTAGTCATGTATCATTGCACAAACCTTCACAAGGATTTAGATTTCTAAGTAAAATAATTGGGCAATTTTCTTTTAATGTTAGTTTGTAGGGAGGTAGACCAGGAGGATTTAATGAATGTAAAAAATCTTCAAATTGATTTTGATCATTTGGTTCAATAGTTTCGTCAAGCGAAACAAATGTCTTGGCATCCTTAGAAAATTGATTTATAATTCTATCATTTAGATCATCAACAAAATTATTTTTTGTTGTTAAAATAACACGAGAAGTCAAAAAAGCAAAATCATGAAAAGAGCTGCTAAAATTGGGGTATACTATTTTGAATAATAGATTTAGTGATTCTTTTTCAGTAGTATAAGGAACAATGAAGCATCTTGGGATATCTATTTTGCCACTCGTATTTCTTTTTTCTTTTTCATTTACGATTCGTATTAGATACTCACAAAAAGAGGGATCAATTTTTGCATGCATATTTTTCAATAGATGTAGTTTTTCAAGATGATTCTATATTTCTGAGTTTAATATGCTTTCTCCAATGAAGTCTTCTTTTTTTCACTCCAAACCACGAGTAGAGTTGTCTAAAATCTCCCCCAAACATAATCACTTTTTCACCAAATAATGTATTTAAATGCATCATATCTCTCAAAAGAGAATCAAATGCTTCAATCATATTTTTTTCCATTGATATTTTATCCCACACAATTAGTTTAGCATCACAAATTAGAGTTGTCAATAAACTCTGCTTGGTAATATTACAAGTGAATTTTTCATCAATATTAATTGAAAATTTAAAGCGGGAATGAATTGTTCGTCTTTCTGGAAGGAGAGAAGCAACAACACCAGAAGTTATTATTGCTAATGCTATGAATCCTTTGAATCTGATAGTTGCTAATAAAGCATGATATAAGAATGTTTTACTGCTTCCACCAGGACCATCTATAAAGAATGCCCCTGATTTATTGATAATATTCTTTGAAGGTTTGTATCATATGCTTTTTTTGTTCTGTGTTTAATTTTTTGTGTAATAATAATTTTTCATCGCTCATAATAATATTTCTTTTGAAGTATGTCTTTTGCTTCAGTTGCAATTTTTGAAGAGGTGATAGTTTCTGGAATAAGGTTGAACTCATTGATATCACATCCCATAGAATGTAATATATAAACTGCTCGATGGATATCTTTTGGTGTAATGTTTCCAATATTCTTAAAATCTTCAAACATTGAATCTTTAAATTGTTTTCATAGTTCATTTGAATTATCAGGATCACAATATACTAATATAGTAGCAAATACATGCCTTAAACTATAAGGTATTTGATAAAATGTAGCTTCTAACATACATTCAACCAAATTGTTATTACAATGTAATAATCCCCTTTTTTAGCAGATTCTCTAAAAGTTTTGCAACAGATTTCATTTACTTTAAGAAGATCATTATATGATTTTGGTGCTTTTACATTCATTAGTACTAATTGAAGATAATATCTTTCTTTTTCTGTTGGATGACAAGTTATAACACAATCGATAACACTACCACATATTCGTCGAATCCACATTTTATAGCTAGGCGACCACAAAAAGTGTAGGAGAAAATCTTTATACAATAAATTAAGCTCTTCAGCATGTTTATTTATTTGGTTCATTAAGAAAAATTTAGTTAACATAGTCTTCTTAAGTATAGGATTTTTTAAGGTACTATTAATGTTATCAATTTTTTTAAAAGAGACAAATTGTTCTTCTTCAAGATGTACCTGAAGGTGATAAATATTTGGAGTCATTTCACTGACAAAAAATGTGAATAAATTCCACATAGCTTCTGGTGGAGACACCCATCTAGCTGATTGATATTCTTTTATCTCAGCTATTTTTATGTTTGAATTCTTTTTATGTACGTGAAATAAAATTTTATCATGTCCTTTGTAGATATATTTATATAGATATTTGACAACTTTAATAACAAAACAAACTTCAACATTTATATGACAATTATATTTACATAATAGATAAGGATTGTAAGAGACAACCCATGAGTTATCTAGCAAATGTTCTCTAACTTTCACAAATTTACCAGTATTTCTTCTTTTGTAAATTGGATAAGCGTTTTTACCTTTTGTTGTGTTATCAGCAAAGGTTTTAGGATACTTAAATTTACACACTTCTTTTTTCTTCATACAAGAATTTGTAGGATTCAACTGACCACAATGTCCATTCATCATATGTTTAATGACAAGTCTATATAAGTAAGGATTGACATTAGGATCAGGTATCTCAGCGGAAACAAATTTGTCATAGGCCTCAGGTGTTAGTAATTTATAGTCATCATTGAGTATAATAAGAAAATGAGCATGAGGTAAACCAAACTTTTGAAATTCTATAGTGGACATAAAAGCTGCAACTTTCCCAAATATGTTCCTTTTTAATATGTCTATCTTCATTTTTTCAACTTTAAATCTGAATACATGACTAATTAAATTAGGTCAATTTTGTGCTTCATCAGTTGAGAGCATATGTTCTTTTATGTTATACCAAGAGAAATTATATGTCATAGTTAGAAACAGGTTTTCCAAAATATTGCACTAATGCAATAGCGTCCATATAACGGTGGCGCATATCTCTTGGACCATCTGTGAAACTTAACGGAAGAAAAAAAAATTACTTATATTAGAAGCCTCTCTTTCGCCAATTTTTAGGATATTAATAATTCCTTGCATTACATCAATCCGAAATAAATCTTAATTTAAGGAAGAAAAATCTAACCTCTGAGGTTCTACTTTTATGAATTCATCAACTGAAAATTGTTGAAATAGTCGTCCAGAATGTAAAACAATGTTTTCCTCATCATCTCTTACTTGAAGTTTATAACAATAGTACTCTCGACATGAAACAGTATTTCTTTTTCGTTTTTTGCTTTTGTAGAATTTTATCTTCCATATCAAGTAGTCCATCAATTGAACACATGTTAGATAAACTTGAAAGTTGATCATCTTTATAGAAAGATGTCTTTCTCTTTTTTGATTTATGTGTTGGTTGTATAATCTTTTGAATATCACAATGCCATTCATTTTATCCATAAGGAAACAAAAGTGGATATTGCAAAGGATCGTAGCAACCATAATAGTAATTTACTAATTGGCTCTTATTACTATAAGTATAAATTCAAATATGTGGTGTAAGATTGTTACTACTTATTTCTTGTTCTAACCATATGTTGCTAATTCTGATACACTTGGTAGGTTACTCGTTGATCCAACTTGGACTCACAATTAAAGGCAATATAAAAATTTGACAATTGTGGAACGTGTAGTAAAGATTTCAAGAAAACACGATAAGAATGTATCTTTAGTATATCTATTAATTTCTCAATGATGAATTCTTTAAGTACATCTGATGAATCCATTCGATACAATATTTCTGTATTACCATCAAAAAAATATAACTGCAAACGTTTTGGTTGTTGAACTGATGGAATCAAATCATTAAATAAAGTGATACATTTGCCCTTGTACTCTAAATATGTAAATATCATGGTCTCTTTTCGCTAGTGTTTTGTCATATTTCACTCCAAGTGAAGTAAATGCGAACATGTTATTGTACATTCTAAGACAGATACGAAAGTGCTCAGATTCTTTAGTATTTCCTAAATAGAGATTCAATAAATGAGTAGGTATTCTATGTGATGTCAACTTAATTGTACCATTGTTACAACAAAATGCGAGAGGTTCACACTTGAATCTTTTTGCACCGCAGAATTTACAGTTTGAAACTTTTTTAAAATAGTTGAATTATTGGGCAATTGTTTAAAGTTCCATTTGGTTCTTGTTGATTAAAAAACTGCAGAATTAGTTGTAGTAACATTAACATTAGTGATAGCTAGTAATTAGCAGTAAATGTTGGTAGAAGATTGAGGAGAAGACGAACCTATGTTTGTAGTAACTAACATCTCTATGTTCGATTGTTCATGAGGTGGAGTAGATGTTGAACCTAATAAGAGAATCACTTTATTAATGTATATTAAAAGAGAGAGAGAGAGAGAGAGAAAGCAAGTTATAGTATTGTATTATAGACATTTACCATGTTCAAAGATGGCGAATGATTGGTAACAACATTTTTCATAATAGAGCTTAGCATTGTGTCATCACTGGAACATATATTAGTTGTTGTTGGAATAAGAGCATTTTTATGATTACAAAATAATGTGCAAACTGTTTAAAGAAAATAGCTGCACATATTAGTTACAGTAACTTACAACATTAGCAGTTGGCAGTGATTAGTAGGAAAAGTTGGTAGAAAAATAAAAACCGACAAACCTTTATTTGTAATAGCCAGTGCTCGTGAATCATGTTGTTGATGAGGTGCAGCAGACATTGAACCTAATATACAAATCATATATATTAAAAAATAGAAAGCTGATATTATAATAGGTTATTGTTGACACTTACCAACTTCAAACACAGTGAAATATTCAACAATAGTTTTCCTTTGCCAAAGACAGGCTTCGTGGCATAAATGAAGGATATATTAGCTAGTGTAAGAATTAGCAAGTGTTGAGCATTAGAATATCGTATGTAACTATAATTAAAGGGAAAGGCAAATGGTTTTACGCTAATCACACAAAAAGTACATAGTATTTTTTCCATTTTTAACTTGTTGTAGCAACAAAATATGGCTCACATATTGTTAATGTTGTTTGTCTATGTAAATCAACTCCAGCCTCGGAGCATGATGCCTCTGCCCTTTGGACTCTTGATTCAAGTTTTCTTGATAGCTGACACGATAAAATAGCCTCTTTTTTATTAGGTGATAGTTTTTGATATAGCTCACGTTTTCTAAGGTTGATTCTAGAAGTAGTTTTCACTGAGTATTGATGTTCCCGTTGTTGTGAGCTAAAAATGGTAGCCTTTTTTTTATCTGCTGACATCTATGAACAGAAAACCACGTAATGAATGTGACAACATTTTTATTTATTGATAGAACTAAACTCTAATAAAAGGAGTTTGACATTGGTAGCAGTATGTAATTTTTTACCTGCACAACAACACTCTCATATATTTGTTCAGCAGTTAGAGACAGAATTCTTTCTCCCAACGTTTCAGAGATTATTGTTGTAGTTGTACCACTGGTATCAGTAATGCCAATGTTGAAGTGACAGTTGTGATTAAAATAAAAGCACAGTGAAATGAATAGCATATTTTTATAGAGTCAATTTACTCCACTAAAACAGAATATTCATATATCTTACATACAGTAATAGCACGTTAACATCTAAAGAACGCAACATTAGAATACGAAAAGATAGTAAAGAATAACCCATATTACATGGAATATATTTTGTAGTGTCATAAACTTATCAACCCGAATGAAGATGAAATAAATTGAAATCTCATCGTCACAGATTCACAGGGTACGACTAATGCTTGTTAATTGAATGAACTGCTTGAGATTTGCAGGATTAGAACACATCTAAAGGAATGATAACGATGAAAAAAAACATGTATTCAATGAATGATAAATTCAAGCAAGAATTGCACAAGTGTGTTGTTCACAACCAATAAAAAATATCATTGGAATTTAGTTAGTGTCTATCCAAAATGTTCCAGTTTCTATCAAAAATAGCCTCTTTACCTAATAAGCATAAGGTTTGGGTACACACTATCCTCCCTGAACCCTAATTGTTGAAACCACACAGGGTATATTGTTGTATTACTTTAAAAGTAACATAGGTGTTCCAAAGCATTTGCTCCAGTTTGCTGAAGTAAGAATTTATTGAATGTTATTTTTTGTTATCACTCAATGATTTCTTATTATTTCTACAAAGTTCTAATATAGTAATAATTTTGCAATCTCTTTTCCAGATTGTTGAAGAAGCCTGTATCAATCTTTTGCCAAACTTGTTGTGTGAATATCTTTTCAATATATCTAAAGACTTCACAAAATTCTATACCAACTGGCAGGTTCTTATAACTCCAAAACCTAAGTTGAAAATACCTCCCTTAGTGCCATCTAAAACCATCGTAAAGTCTGAGCGTCCTCCAAGTGCGGGGACATTTAGTTAGTGTCAATCCAAAATGTTGCAGTTTCTATTGAAAACAACCTCTTTACCTAATAAAAGTAAGGTCTACATATAGACTACCCTCCGTAAACCCCAATTGTTGGAACCACATAAGATATGTTGTTGGATTACTTTAAAAGTAACATAGGTGTTCCAAAATATTTGCTCAACTTCTAATAGAGTAAAAATTTTGCAATCTCTTTTGCAGATTGTTGAAGAAGTTTGTACCAATATTTTGCCAAACTTGTTATATGAATATGTTTACAATATATCTAAAGACTTCACTAAATTCTATACCAACTATCAGGAATGAAATTTTCCTAACAGCAAAAATTATTACTCTTCATGAAGGCATCATAAATTGAAAGAAAAGAAAAAGCAAGAACAGAAAAACTTTGATTCCCTAGAAGAAGACAGCAAAATGCAAAAAATATATACCCACAAAAGTAAATTGGTTCTGCAATGTTGAGAACACATCGCTTTCCTACACAGCTGCCTAAGAGCCTATTAGACAAACAGTAAGATGATGAAAATAAACACATAGTTTTTTGGTTTCACTCTCGCCTTACATTTTCTTAACGGTTACTTGATTGGTAGGATATCAATGTCAAAATGATGTCCTGTGCTTCACTTACGGAATAAGACACAACAATTTCATTGGATGAACTAATTCCGTCGGAAAACTCATGTTTTGGGGGACAGTCAAATGAAAGCTCATCGTTACTTTCATCAAACACTTGACCTGCAATCTAATTCCTTAGCTCTAATGTTAACCCCAAAAATCATCCATGAAATCTCTACCAATACCATCTAAACAAACCAAAACTATTCATAATCTAAAACAAAAATTAAACCTTTAACACAAATGAAGAAATTTTTTTTCGATCTCTACTTTAGTATCAACACAACATATACTAAAACTACTCGTAATTTCAAATAAAAATCAAATCTTTAACACATATGAATCATTAATCTTCACATCAAGTTTACTTGTCAATCAACACAATACATACATCAATAGCCAAAATAAATTGCTATTACCTGTTAAGACAACGTGGCAATAGCAATGAACAATACTATGAGAAAGAGACGGTGTAAGAATGTAGCGGTGTAAATAATTGAGAAAAGAGTTCAATAAAAGATCATTTTCCCCTTGAAAGCAGGCATAACGACCCAGACCTGCTTCCAAGCCTCTTCTATATATTAGAAAATTACTGGGCAGCCGAAAAATTACTGTGGGTCCTATTAATTTTCCAGCAGTTATTTGGAAATCATCTCTGTTTAAATTTATTTTGTCTTAAATATTTTTAATTTGTTATTATTTTCTTAATTCAAAGTTTTTTTTTTGTTATATATTTGATAATTAGGTAAAAAAATATTTTAATTAACAAATTTAAATATTTTTAAAAAATTAGATTGACTCACGGTATTTTATTTGTGCTACTTAACTTGAATTTAGAGAGTAACATGTATGACCTGAAAATTACGTAAAAAGTTCTATACTAAATACAATAATTAACAACATAAAATATTTAAAATCATATAAAAATTTGCTCGACTCTAAATTTCATTTGTACTATGTAAATTAAGACAAAAAGAGAGATCGAGTAGATAGTGGTTGTCATGCCTACTTTCAATTATCTATTTTTGATTGAGAGTATGTTTGTCATTTTATATTTTCCATTTTAATTTAATTATTTTATTTTTAATTCTCTATATATTTGTAAATTTTGTAAAAATTATTATATATTTAAAAATTACATCAAAATATTATAAATTATAATAATTAATAATTTAAATTATTTAGAGGAAAATAAAAAAATTTGATTGAACTCAAATTCGATTAGTGCAACATAATACTATTTGAAAATTTTGCAAAAAGTAATACAAATCAGAAAAATTAACAAATTAAAATATTTTTGAAAGATGTATAAAAAATTTATTTTACTTTTCAAATTCCATCAAATATCATATAAATTGGGATAGAGGACGTAAGTTACATCAAATTCCATCAAATGTCAAAAAATTAAATTTGACGTCGTATTATGTAGAAAATTGTATAAATCATAATCTAAAATTATGTAACAAATTTGTTTGGTTTTCTCAAATATTCCATCAATGCCACATAAATGAAACAAAAAGAGTAACATTCTATCAAATATCATACGAATTGTAACAGAAGGAGTACCAAATATTACTTGAAAATTACCTAGAAAATTATATAAATCATAATCTAAAATTATATCACAAATTTGATTGGTTTTCTCAAATATTCCATCTATGCCACATAAATGAAACAAAAAGAGTAACATATATAATCTGAAAATTATGTTAAAAGTGCTATAAATCAATAATTAATAATTTAAAATATTTAAAAATCATACGAAAAATTTGTTTGACTTTTCAAATTTCATATATGTAAAATAAATTGAGATAAAAAAAATAATATCAATTGAACCTGTGCTGGCGCGAACTTCAAAATCTAGCATTGCATTGTATAATTGACAAACCTAAGAATGTTGCCCCCAAGGGGGTGGTTGAGTTGGTTTGAGGGGGACTTCCCATAGCGGAGGTCGCGGGTTCGATCCACCCCTAATGCCTTCTCAATTGAGCTCATCGCACGGAATTTACCTAGTGTGGTTTACATCTCTTGTGTGGTATGCGAGCTATTACACAATGAGGGGTTTACCCAGTGCGCACATAGTACTCATCATAGAGTGCTCACCCGAAAGGCAGAGGCTGTGACAGAGAGTGTAGCGGCTACGGATTTTCCTGGAGTTTCTAAAATAAAATAAAATAAACTAAGAATGTCATGTTTGTTGGATTATACATGTTGTGTTTTGGTTGCCAACTTTGGTTAGTTGAAAATATTGATTTGGTGTTGGTTTATTTGAGATCCTAATTGTTTAGATTCATATTGGTTCATTAAACGAGAAAGTAATAACAATAAAAAATAAATTCAATATATACTTACCGGTGGATTCCACCAAAAGTAGGATTACGTAAAACTTAAAAAAAATTAAGTAGATTATTTTCAAAAGAACCCGAGACAATAGCAACACAGCAGGATAAGATATCAAAATAACATGTAACGGTAAAAATCTAAAAATATGGGAAAGAAAAGAATAATATTGAACTCCTGAAAATCTAAGTAGACTATTTTCAAAAGAACCTAAGGCAATAGCAACACAATAGAATAAGATATGGAAACAAAACGTAATGATAAAAATCTAAACATATGGGAGGGAAAATAATAATATTGAACTCTAGAAAATGACACGATTTTCACCTGACTACTAATTAACCTTCTACCTAATTCTTGACCGTCACTTTCTTTTATTAGGAGTCATGTCTTTGATGAACTAATTATGTGTTGTATTTTACCTAAGCATCTCAACCTTTTAAGACTTGAACTAAAAAACATTTTACAATCACATTTCTCAATGAAAAAAGAATTATTCGATATCCATACAACTATATATGTTTGTAATTGTTGATAAGTATTCCGTAAAATTAATCAATGCACACAAACAAACTCGGACATCATAATTATAGAAAAACATTTGTCGGTGGTAAAAGAATGTCTCTCAAGCATTGATAAATTGATTTTTACCAACCGTTTAATTACTGTCTTTATGGTAAAGCCTCTTGGTTAGTTTTAGGTTTTAGTTATTTATCTGGATGTTGGTGTCATATAAAGTAGGTTGTTAATCATAATCGTCTCTTAAACCATATAGTAAAGCTAAATATATTTTTTTTCTTCATTGAACAACAAGAATAATACGTTCAGTGAAATTGCATGAATAAGATTTGAAGAGAGTAAAATATACGTAATTTTTATTTTTATTTTTTGGAGATAGAAAAGTTATTTTTGAAGAATTCTTGACTCAAATACAACAAATCAAAATAGTTACATAAAAAAAAACTACAATAAAAAAATATAGGAGTAACAATTAATAAGAAAAACGGTGCTAAGAAAAGTTAGGTGTAGAGATGTGATTCACAATCAAATAATTGAAAATGAAAAATTCTCGAAATATCCCTTGTTTTTTCACCGTCATCCACAAATAAAAGAAAAAGTTTTAGAATATAGTCTCATAAAATTACACGAGATTAATTCTAAATACTTGAATAAATGATTCTCTTATTGTATGTTTAATAGTTCAAGTAATATTGAAATTACTGCACATTTTGAAAGCTAAAATAATATATTTCTTCCGTTGATTTTTATTTATTACATTTAGCTTTACGAAAGTTGATTTGACTAAATTTCAGAACTAAACTGAAGTAGATTATTTAATATTTTAAAATTTAGATATTTAAAAACATACGAAAAATAATATAAGTTGTAGTCCTTCTCATATTAATATGATGAAATAAACACATCTTAAAACTATTGATCATAAAGTTCATAAAATCTAATTCTCGAAAAATGAAATATAACAAATAAAAATATACAAAAATAATAGTCTATTATTTTAAATTCGTGTGGGAAACTAATACATTCGTCTAGTATAAAATATTCAGCGTAATGACAACGCGGCCCAATGGATAATTCGCTGGTTTACTGAACCAGTGATTCTGGGTTCGACCCCAGCGGAGTCGTTTTTAACAAAAGTTTACGAGAGATTTTAGAATTGGACAAGTTCTCTAAATTAGTAAATATTCAGCTTTAACGAAACCTCTCCAATCTAAATAGCTTATCTACTTTACATCATTTAAATAGCTTATCCATCTTTTCATTAATTACTTTTTATTCAAATTAAAAAGTAAACATCATTTAATAGTTTACTATGGTAAACTAACCATGTTGTTAATTATTTTTCTAATCAATGTGTCGTCTCAATTTGGAAAAGGTAATTTGGGACGGAGGGAGTATTAGGTTATTGAATATTAATGTGTATATGGTATGAATTAGTCTTTTATTATTTAATAAGTGATCGGTGAATGGTCATCGAATCTCGTCTATATTGAACATGTAATTCAAGTGGCAACTCGAGGTTTTGGAATTAATTTTGTTGCACTTCAATTAATTTTGTCTGGGATGACATTTTTACACAATCCTGGAAAAGAAGAGTATACAGATACTCTAATACATTGGGATAACATTTTTACACAATCCTGTCATTCTGTATCTTAAGAAATCTCCAATGTATTTATTTTCTAAGTGGAAAGAAGAGTATAGAGATACTCTAATACATAGTAGACTAATATTTTAAAGTAGATCAAGAGCATTTGGAATTTCAGCAGGGATCCATTTGTGTCCATTGAGAAAATTTCGAACAGTAAAATTAGAAACATCATTTTCTGAAAGTATTCTTGCCCACTTCACTCTTCCTGTTATGTTTGCTCCTGGCCCTATGTTGTTATATTCACCAAAATCTATATCTTCTATATTCCCATTCCATTCAACCCAACCTTCAGGATCAATAAATCCATCTAAACAACTTGACATGATGATCGTTCGGGAGTGGTTCTTCCAAGGCCTTCCGAGGAAGACTTGTACCTGCTGAGTAGTCATTTGCATTGGCGAAATCAAGAAATTTATATAAGGAATTAAAAAATACAAGAGTATATATATCACATCTAAACTTTAAACATATAACTTAAGCATTTTTAACTCCTTTAACTACTAGATTAGAATCTAATTCCTCTCATATATGTCAGGATGCAACAATTTTTATATTGTCCTATTCAAGCAATACTCCAATTTTTCAGCGAAGGGATTCGATCAATGTTTGACAAGTATTTCAAATATTGAGATTCAGTATTTGCAAGTGATACTGATGACTGACTAAGCTTCTGTAAATAACGAATTCAATATTTGCAAATGAAGTCATGTATGCTAGATCTCTTTAACCACTCTACACTTTTTGATGGATGATCATACAATTTAATAAATATTACCTTTGGTACACGTTCGCGCAAATCTTGTGTGACGTTTATTGTGCAACCTTGAAGGACAATAGCAGTATCTTCATCTTTGTAGTTTCTTCCTTGGGCAGTTATTGCCACTACATTTTGAAGATCATCAGGTCTTCTAGCATATATATTGCAATTTTGAAGTATGACCTTTGCATCACCAAATATGAAGTCCACAGTACCATAGACATCACAATCTCTGAAAAATTGGACACCTTCTTTTGTGTAAAGTGTATCTTGATACCCATCGAACTTGCATCGATAAAATGCAGCGTGGTCAGCTGAAATACTAGTCGCGACTGCTTGGTGCATCGATGGCCCAGCAGTGTTCTGGAATGTGATATCTTTTGCTATGAATCCATAGCCACGAATATCTGTTTTGAACCAACAAAAGAAGAAGAAAAAGAAGAAGAACAGAATATTAAGTCTACGTGTATATCTCTTCTTGAACCCATTGTCATGTACTGTGGTCTGCATTTTTCTACACAAACATTACACTTCTATACACTAATATTATAAATAAAATAAATTAGAATTAACTTACCTGAAAAAAAGATAAGATATAATAGTGGGAAAATGTATATCTAATGTATATTAAGTATAAAGATGCTAATAATGTACACTATAGTATACATAATCTGTGTATACTGTTTGTATATATATAAAATAAGGCAGCTAACTTATGGTAAAATAAATGGGTGATGTAAAAGTTCTTGAAATTACTATGTTTAGAATCTAGTTGAACAAAAAATTGTTGAATTTAATGAGTTAAACTAAAATTAAAGTAAAAAAGAAAATATTTTATAAGGTACTATTTACTTTAGAATCGAAAATGTCCTGTCAATATACATCGATTAAATCCAAAGATAAATATAGATAATCGTCCAATGCAACTAGTGAAATTAGGAACGTAAAAAATAAGAAAAATAATATGCTATAGTAAATTATTTTTTTAATTTTGAAAATAAGGAAGACAGGTTAGTGAAACTGACCTACACTAGCAGTCTCATTTGTTTTGAAGCCAGTGCCATTGCTTTTAGATCCAGTTATGATGGTGCGGTCCATTCCTTCACCAATAAATGTTATGTTAGTCTTATTTTTATGAACAATAACATTTTCATTGTATATTCCTTCTTTAATTGTTATGTTGTATCTTCTTTCACTGTTATCAGGAGCTGACTGTAATGCCTCTGTTATGGACTTGAAATCTCCACTTCCATCTAGTGCAACTGTGGTATTGAAAGGAGGAATTTGGCTCTCTAATCCCCAAAATAGTGTTGTTAATAACGCTAATAGTCCAAGTGGCATCTCTTTTCGTTGCATAAAACGAAATAATATTCTCCTTCTTTGTCCTTCATCCAAAAGCACCAAAAAAAGTTATGATAAAGAATAAAAGAACTAGTAATATCCCACAGGGAAGTTTAGTCAGTGTTTAGGCATACATTTTTGGGTAAAAATTTATTTTTAAATATTTGTTTGATTATAAATTTAATTAGATTACAAAAATATGATCTTCAAATATTTTTAAGTTCAAAATAAAATGCATATCCTAAAATAACTTCAAATTCAAAAAATGTCAACTTCAACGATTCAAGTTTTTAAGTTTGAATTTTAAGATTTATGGTCAGACGGAAGCTGAAAAAGTTAAGTTTGTTGGCTACATAATTATTCACCTTATCGGTAAGAGTTTGATTTCCACATTATAATCCTCTACCCCTCCCCCGTTTTCAAAAACAAAATAAAAAAAGAACTAATAATGTTCCAAAAAGAATGAGAGGAAAGAAAAATTTAATCTATATATTGACAGTATTTTTTTTTTCACATTATCGACTCACTCAAAGGACAACGAGTAAATATTCGTAACTAATGAAATTTTATTTTATGTATTGATTTTACTATTATTTTTATTAATTTTAAAATATTAAATTTAATTATTAATAAAGATAAAATTCAAAAAATGATTAATTTTTTAAAAAATATATTTTTTATATATTTGACTAGTATAAAAGAACAAATGTAGTTATCTGAAAATTAAAAGAAGCAGCTTGATACAACATATTAAAATAATGTACATGACCAACACATTGACAGTGTAGAATTTTGTTTTACGTTATGAGCATATATAAGTTCAGGCCTAAAAAGAAAAGAGAAATTAATAAAGCGTCAAACTTACTAATGCCTTAATCTAGTAAGGCTTTTAAAGTTAGCCTCTGAAGTTTGGATTGATCTGTCTTACTCTTTTTGGTATCTTGGAAAATTACGACTTACATATATATATATATATGTGGAGAAAAGTAACTCAACAATTAAGTTACATCTTTTGCATGGCCAATTTATTGGTTCTTACTTAATTTAATATATTTATTTATGAAACTTGGCTATTTAAACCATATGTTACCCTACTAGAAAATGGAAACGGACATCGAAAATCTGTGATGTTAATTAGCTTTTCTACTATCAGAAGAGCTGGTAATTAATTAATGGGGGAAGGACACAAAGAATGTGTCGGTTGAAACTATTCATACGAAAATGACAATTAAATTTTAATTTAATTATTTAATTATTTGTTGACAGCTTTATATAATATTGATATAAATTCGATACATATCTTATACAGATATATATATTCTATATAATAAAGATATCATTTTTATACGCATCTTATACATGTACATATTTTATACAACAATTATGCACATCATTTAAAAGAAAATACATATTTTATATAACAATGATATAATTTCTACCCATAAATTCACTGCTCTAGCTTTTTATGAACTATATCAGTATGATATATAAATTGTATCAATATAATATATGAATTGTATCTGAATTACCAAGGCTACAATTACCCAAATTAGAAAAGTATCATTTAGTGAAATTAAAATGATCGTCTGACCACTACATATGCAATGGTCCAAACATGAGCCAACCTGTGTCATTTTCCCTTAATTAACTAGATGTTACATTTATTTGCAACTTTAAGATAATGTTTTTATGAAAGTTAATAAATGAAAATTAATTCATCTGCTTCATGAGGTGAGTAGTTAACCAAGTCTTATTCCTAAATAATTTTGTTGATGTATCTATATTATAAATACTAGTATTAGTATACCTGAGATGTGCGGTCGATATCAAATAAAATTAATTATAATTATCTAATTTGTTTGATATAATAAAAAATTTATCATATATCATTGATTAATTTAAAAATTTATGATACTAAAAGTAACTATTATATATTAAATTTTAAAATCATTAATAATGTCAAAATCAATTTTTTTTTTCTGAAAATTAATACTGACATGATGTGCAAATAATATTAAATTATAATTTGACATATTAGATTATACTCTTAATTTAAATAAAAAATTAAAATATTATCTTTTAATGAATAGCTTTGTATCGCTTGTTGCTCTATATAGCATATAAAAATCATATCATTACCAAAAAAATTACTTATTTAATATAATTATTACATAATTAACTCATTTTAAAATTTAGTTAGGGAAGTAAAGAACTAATGAATGGTAAGTTTCAAAACCACCTATATGATGTTATCTGTTTAATATACTTTTTAAAAATTTTAATATGTTTTTTATTTTTTAACTTTATTTATGTGGTCTTAATTTGTCATGACTCAAAAACGAGGATCATGATGACACTTGTCGCAGCGTACCTTGACAAGTAAACCTATCACCCAAATTGATACAAAAGAGAAAAAGACAGAAATATCTCAAGGTAAGACTTTTAGAATGAAGTCGAACCATATAAGTGATCATAACAATGGAAAAAGAACTTATCTAAAATCCCAATCATGCTCAAAACCAAGTGTCAATAGTGTAAGAACTACTAATACAATCCAGGAGTCAAATACATCAGAAAAATAACCACAAAGGAATAATATATGTCTCTAAATGTAATACTCGTGCTTTTTCTTAGCTTGAAAATCATCTCAAGGATGTTAGAACTTGCTTTGAAATAAGAATTCATTGTCATACACGTTGTATTTCCATAATTTTCACTTTCTATCACTTGAAAAATTGAATAAGCTTTCCATTGATTTATAATTCGCCTAAATCCGACACCCGGACGAAGAGTTAGAGCCTTTTTAGTGAGACAGTGTTTGACCTGAGCCTTTAGCGCGTCGCGGAGATAGCTCAAATAGCAATTGTCAAATGTCAGTGTTTCTCCGCGATACTGGCGCGTCGCGCCAAACTTCCAGGTCGTAGACAAGGTGTCAATGCGATAGCTCTACGTTGTGCCACCGTGCAGTTTCCCATTTATCATTTTCCAGTGACACGGCGCGATAACACGTGATTCAGCCACTTTTCACCCAAAAGATATTAGTTTCTCTCAAGAACAAGCTAGGGTTTCTATTGGGGATTCAAATTCAGGAAGGTTTCACCACCAATTTTCACGAAATCACCATCTAAGGTATGCATAGTGTTTATTCATGGGCTCCTTTCGTCCATGAAGTCCAAAAATCCCTTTTCAACTACAAGTTATGGATTTTCTTCGTATGTTCATGCTTTGTATGTTCTCTTTCATGTTGATAAATAAAGAATTGATTTCTATTCCATGATTGTTGATAATTTCTATGTGGGTTTAATTACTATAGCCAAAGATTCATGCAACCATATGACTAAGCCCTTGAATGATGAAATTTGATTAAAGCATGATGTTTAATTGTTGTATAATGTGCTTTACATGTACTATGCCTACAATATGTTTGATTAAATGCCTGGATGAAGGAAAACTGTCTAACTAGCATGATATCATGAAATTCCATGTATGTACAAGCTTATGCCTATTAGACGTTTGATGAAATGCTTCAATAA
>JAPEIP010000003.1:2906621-2917839 GCA_026120095.1 Capsicum chinense
ATTTTCAAGCCCACTTTTCCTGTTCCTTCTACCTTAGCCGTAGCGGAGTTAGCCATGTAGATCATTTCTTCTACTTGAGCCGGAGCGAATGATGAAAACAACTCTTTGTTGGCACAAACATGGCAGGTGGCACCAGAATCCATCCACCACTCGCGAGGATTTCCCACCAAGTTGCATTCTGAAAACATAGCACACAGATCATCACATTCTTTGTTGGATTCAATCATATTTGCCTGGTCTTTTTTATTGCCTTTCTTAGGGGCACGACAATCCGTGGACTTATGGCCAATCTTGCCACAGTTGAAGCACTTTCCCTTGAATTTCTTCTTGGATTAATGGCTTGTTTGTTCAGCTTTTTTCCTTTTCTTAGAATTGTTTTGGTTATCTTCTACAATATGTGCTTCATTAATTGTAGAATTCCCTTTTGAACTTCTCTCAGCAGCCTTATTATCCTCTTCAATACGTAGTCGGACAATAAGATCTTCGACAGTCATCACCTTGCGTTTGTGCTTCAAGTAATTTTTGAAGTCTTTCCATATAAGTGGTAGCTTCTCAATGATTGCTGCTACTTGAAATGCATCATTCACAATCAAACTTTCTGCTAGGAAATCGTGAATGATTACTTGCAATTCTTGCACTTGAGAGACAACTGATTTACTATCTATCATTTTAAAGTCCAAGAAACTTGCAACAAAGAATTTCTTAATTCCCGCATCCTCTGTCTTATATTTTCGTTCTAGTGCCCCCCAATTCCTTCGATGTCTTAGTTCCACTGTAAAATATTGTAGAGGTCATCTTGGAGACCACTCAATATATAATTCCTGCAAAGGAAGTCAAAGTGTTTCCAAGCTTCTACAATCATAAAATGCTCTTTGTCCGAGGTTCCCTCGGGCACCTCAGGAGCATCCTCACTAGTGAACCTTTGAAGGCATAGAGTGGTGAGGTAAAAGAACATCTTTTACTACCATCTCTTGAAGTCAATACCCGCAAACTTTTCGGGTTTCTCCGCCAGTGTCATAGCTTGCGGAGCATTAGTACGACTCATCATGGCAATACTAGTTGCCGCCATAGTTGTTCCAGCATCATGCATTTGACTATCAGTCGCCATTTTCCTGTCACAACAAGACAGAACCTTTAGTATGTCAAAATACTACTAATAAAGTTGCAGCAACTTTAAACACCTCTTGTTTCTAGTTTAACGATGAAGTTTTTATGACTTCCAATCGTCAACCGAGTGATCTTTAACTTGTGATGAATATTCTATGTCTTCAAATCACTAGTTAAGTTCAAACAGAGTAGAAAGCTAAAAGCTTTAAATTCCAAAAATCAAGCAATACAGATTCCAAAAAAAAAAAACTTTAGTGAAAAGAAAATTTCACCAAACAAGCAAAAAATTTTTTTTTTTCCTTTTTCTAAAGATTATTCCTTAAGATTGTTGTCTTTCAACGTTTCCGGTACAAGAATCTGTATATAAGAAACACAAACTTCAACACTAGTTCAAGTCCAAGACAAGAACACTTATGAAGTTCTGTAACACCTTCAACTCTAGATTATGAATAATCTATCTAAGAAGTGTGTTAAGATTCAAAAAAGAGATGAAACAGAATTTAAGACCAAGTCCTCCGAATTCACGGAGTGTCCTTAAGGTATAATTCCCCTCACTGTACCTGAGGTTTTGGAATCTTCCTCCCAAGATAAAATGGCCTTCAATCCGAACAATAACGGTACCTCAAATTGTTGGATTCAGCGAACTCACTCAACAGTTTGATAGATAAGTTTTTCAAGACAAGAAGAGAGTTTGTATTTCAGAAATTCATACCTAAACCTGTGGATGAAAGCAGGTTTATATAGCCAACATGTGCCTCTTCTGAAAAGTGGCAATGGTTCACTTAAAAGGTGTGACCTTTCAGGAAAAACCATGTCTGTTCGTCCAAAGAATGTGTCTTTTCCGAACAAGCATACCATTTCATGAATCAGTGTGTCATTTCGTTGAAGGGTTGCATCCCTTCGTTTCAGCACTGCACTGTTTCGAAACACTATTTCGGAATCTGCATGCACGCATATAAATGGAGTATCAAAACACAGAAAAAAGTTGCGTTTTTTCCTTTGGTATTTTCGAACTGAATTTCTGTCAAATAAACTTTTTCCAAAAAGATAGATCTCATCGATCGATCACTTGCCGAATCCGAAGCCGAGCGAGGGACGACGGCGGCAGCGCGAGGCAAACTTTGTCCAAAAAGATAGATCTCATTGATCGATCATTTGCCGAAGCCGAACGACAACAACAACGGCACAAGGCATCTCTTATTTCTTGTCTCACTTACCATGTGGAGTAAGTGTTCCTTATTTTAAACACTCACAAGTTTTCTTCTTCCACCAATGTGGGAGAAAGAGTGAATTTTCCAATTTGGGAGTACACTTTCTAAATTAGTGTCTCCCTTCTCTCCACCATTTTTCCTCCATTTTTCATTCACACTTTTTCATATACTTTTTTTATAGGCAAGCCAAGGGTACTAAGACCGCTTTCACAAATTTCCCCGTTCCTTATTCGTAAACTAAGTCAGTCAAACCATCTGAGCAAACTGTCATTTTCCAGAGAAGACAGCCACAACAGAGTTCCTCTATCCAGTTTACTGTCACTACAAAACCATTGCCACACCTCTAGCATTTAGAACAAAAATGGATTTCTTACCCCCCAGAACAGAATTAACACCAAGAAAAATGGTTTCGAATAAAGAAAGTCAAGTGTGCTAATAAACTCAACATAATGAATATGTCAAGCAACATCTTCTTTACATATAGTTCTCAATAGATAAAACCTGAATGAACTAAGAATATCAAAGATATCTGCAACTAATGCCTTCAAAACTGCTACTCTAGTTATCACTTTTGTTTGCCAGAATATCTCAAGCCTACTAGATTATACACGAATTAACATAATAAAAGAAGATTATCATTGGCTTGAGGACGGATAGATAGGAGGCCGTTCTAAACCTGAATACTAATGTTTCTGGTTATTGCTAGAGAAGCATATCTACTTTTACTCGATATGTTTCAGCAACTATTGACTAAATTAACAAAATTCATACTAAAATAACCACTACATCAATGATTAATTTCACAAATGATCATTAAATTTTATTAGTAAAGTTGCTAATACTACTTTGTCATATTAAAGTAACTGAGCCTTGCATCAGAAGGTCAAAATTTGACCTTTCGGTCATGTAACACCTAGATCAATGATTAAAAGTAAATACTTGCAAGAGAATGTTAAGGAGACTTACGAGAACACTGAAACCAGTAACATTGGAAAGTGAAGTAGCAATAGAAGCACTAGAAAGTGAAAGTTCACCTAAGTGACCCAACATTATCATTGGCGGAACACGTAAAAGGTACTGTCATACTGTAACTATTATCATTGGTATAGCTATGCGACTCGCCTCTTTCAGCTCATCAACAAACACTTTCCTTGTCACCGCCACATCTTCTTTCTCCACCAGCGGCTCCTCCATAGACATAATTTTGATTTTTCTTCTCCAAATTACTTCTTGTTTAACTCTGAGTTTGTTCAGAAATTAATTGCTAGGGGTACATATATAGTTTAAGCGTTTAAATGCTTAAAAATGAAGGTTCAATAGCGCTGTAGCTATTGAAAGCAACCCGCGTGGCGAGGAAAAATATGGTAAGGTCCTGCGTATAGATATGCTAAGCTAATAAAATACTCTCTTTCAATTTTGACTTTGATACCAAGTTTAAACAAATAAAGAAAATTTCTTTTTATTAAATAATCTCTTCCTTTCAATTTTAATTTTGTGAGTTAATTCTCTAAATTGTCATTGAACTTATGTAAATATCCCACTAAAGTAATTATTATTTTTTTAGGATAATAATATCATTGAACTGTACAAATCTTTTCAATAAAAGGTACAATTAAAAAATAGTTAAGGATGCGTTTGGAAATCCACAAGCGAATTAAAATTAGATATAATTACATAACTTTATTCTCAATTAGGGGTTGAGAATTGGATGCAACTAGGTGATGTAATTATAATGTTATATTTTATTTTTTATTTATATTTTAATTTCTTTTTTATTTTTATTATTTTTTAATTTTTTTCGATTTACATTATTCATCTTTCATCTCTTTTCTTCTCATTTTCCAACCTTTACTTGTTATGATTAAATATAATTACTCGTATTTTTTTTATTTTCTTCATTAACATATAATTATCTTATTATTCTAGTGTTTGATTTAAAGTAGAATTTCGTTATTGAATGAGATTATAGACTTATATTTTCCTTTCTTTTGAATTATATTTACTTCTTGAAATTTTTTATAAGAGTATTATGTTTTTTTCTTGGATTTTGATAATTTGAGTCTGGACTTAACACAAACTTGTAAAACTTATGTAAATATCTCACTAAAGTAATTTTTGTAAGACAATATTATCATTGAACTATGTACATATTTTTAATATAAGGTGAAGCTAAGAAATAGTTAAGGACATGTTTGAAAAGCTACAACAAAATTGAAATTATATATAATTAGACAGTTTGCCGTAACATGCAATGTGAAATAACAAGTCTATATTACTAAAACAAATAAATCGAAACATAAAACATAACATAAATTCAAAATCCAAGAAAAAAGCATAATACTCTTATAAAAATTTTCAAGAAGTAAATATAATTCAAAAGAAAGGAAAATATAAGTCAGTAATCTCATTCAATAACGAAATTCTGCTTTAATTCAAACACTATAATAATAAGGTAAGTATATGTTAATGAAGAAAATAAAAAAAAATACGAGTAATTATGTTTAATCATAACAAGTAAAGGTTGAAAAATGAGAAGAAAAGAGATGAAATATAAATAATGTAAATAAAAAAAAATAAAAAAAATAATATCAATAAAAAAGAAATTTATAAAAAAGAAATTAAAATACAAAAAATAAATAAAATATAACCTTGTAATTACATTATGTAATTGCACCCAATTCTCAACCCCTAATTGAGAATAAAGTTGTGTAATTATATCTAATTTCAATTCGCTTGTGGTTTTCAAACACATCCTTAAATATTTCTTAGTTTTACCTTTTATTGGAAAGATTTGTATAGTTCAATGATATTATTATCCTAAAAAAAATAATACTTACTTTAGTGGGATATTTACTTAAGTTCAATGACAATTTAGGGAATTAACTCAATTTTGTTAGTCTAATTTTGACTTTTGACACAAGTTCAGGAAAAATTTTAAATGCTCTCTTTTTCATAAATAAATATTTATCATTTAAAAACTTTCAGTTACATATAATTATAAAAAATCATAAATCAACAGTACTAATAAATAATTATTTTTTTAATATACTCTTTTTATATGGTATGGACAATCTCCTCAGATCAAGTCTGTGTCCTTATTTCCTGCATTAAACCAAAATTTTACTAGGAATATATTTTAGATGCTTAAAAATGTTCGTTCAAATGAGAAGCATTAAAATTGCATTAGTCGGACTGCAAGAGTTTTCTGACTGAAAGCAACCCGCTTGGCAAGGAAAACCATGGTGAGGTCCTCCGTATAGATATGCTAATAATACACTCTCCCTTTCAATTTTGTTTGTTCAATTTTTACTTTGATACCAAGTTTAAGCAACCATATAGATATGCTAATAAAATACACACTCCCTTTCAATTTTCTTTGTCCAATTTTAACTTTGATACCAAGTTTAAGCCACCGTTTGGACCTGAATCAGGAGATCAAATTAGCCTCTAGATAAATTTCATGTTTGGCCCAAACAACTTATCTGTTTCATGTAAAAGAAGTATTTTAAAGAATAACTAGTTATTGTTATTGTTGATTAATTAATCTTCATAAATTATGTGTAATTAAAATTATATAATCTCAAACATTTATTTATAAAGAAGCATGGAGATTTGCAATTTACTAATGCATCATCTTAGAATATTGCTATATCTTATTTATGAATTATGATTTGCTCATTTGGTAACATTTCATAAGACTTGAGAAAATTTTAAGAACTTATGTGGTTTTCATGTTTATAAGAAAAAAATTACAATTCAAACAATTTTAAATAGTATATCCAAACAAAATTTCAATTTCATATCACATGTCCAAACGAATCCTAAAAAGCAAACTAAATTTTAAAATTTTATTGTCTTTAAGGATATATTGACCGTATTAAAATAATTTTAAAATTTATAATCTTAAACATGTCATATGAAAATTTAGAATTAAAAAATTGACTGAAAAAAAAGTAACATAAATAAATTGAAATAACGGAAGAACTAATTAAACTTCCAATCTATCTTCCTGATTACTATTTTATAATACTCATTTTATGTTTTATTTTAAGGGGTAGCATACACAAATTTTATATGTTAATGAGCTACTGATATTTTTTAATCATAATTTTGCCTAATTGCATAAAATTTCACAAATCTCAATTTGTGAAACATATTTAAGTCTTGACACATCATTTTTGACACATTTTAAATTAATCATGTAGTTAAATAATGAAGTAACCGAATTGCATTTATTTTAATAGACTAAATCATGAGAGAGAATCTCTAAAATATCTAAAATAGAAGAAAAATTAAAATTTAAAACTTTTCATTAGATTTTATCATATATATATATATATATATATATTGATACATATGTAGCACTGATTTTGTCTGATACTTATGGATGATACATATATCCCTTATATTAGACTTCAAAGATATGTATCATCCTTAAATTGTGGAAAGAAAACACAAATTCTTGATGTATCAAATACATTTATTTGATACATATGTCTGATGCACATATACTTGATACTTGTGATTGATACATTAATTCATTTTGATAAAAATTGATGGACTTTATCAAAAATAATATAGTTGTATTCATAGATATTCACATATATCATAAACACATACTAATCTACTAGATTCATAAAAAATTGATAAGTCTGTTATATGAATATGTAGATGTATTCAATAATGAGGTGGCAACACATATTTTTGCAGAATGTAAAAAACCTCAATCCAAAAGGAGAGAATGATAGACTTTATTGGATGTTGAGCGCACATGAAAATTTCATAGCTAAAACAGCTTGATAGTACACGTACAAAGAAAATCCTAACAAGGTGTATAAATGAATATGGATCAAAGAATTATCATTCAAAATGATTTTCTTTATGTGGAGGTTATGAAAGTTTAAAATACAAGTGAATGACAGAATTAGAATGGGATGTTGAGGGACCTTCTAGATGCTGGTGTTGTGTAAATCTTAATTAAGAGACACAATCACATCTGTTCTTAAGATCTATTATTGCTAAGAGGACTTGGTCCTATTTTTATTCTTTTATAGGATTGCAAATTGAAGGACTTTGTTTAAGAGAAGTGATTATGGCATGGTGGGAAGCTGGAGTAAAGAAAGATATAAAATCTTACGATAAGGCTATTTCAAGTATTATAGTACGAAAAATGTGGAAACACAAAAATCTCAATAAGCATGAAGGAAAATATGACAGTGCAAAGGGTTATACATAATATGGTTAGAAATTTGCACATGCTATTCAGAATAAGAAGACCTTCAATGAAATTTTCAAGAAATTGGTTAAGAATACTTAAAGAACTAGAAGAATTCAAATCATAAGTGAAGATTTTCTAAGTTATTTGGGAATTTCCACTTATAAATTGAATAAAAAATAACACTGATGGTGCATCAAGATGAAAGACTAGGATGAGCTCTTATGCATTCCATCAAAGGGATGCAAATGATAATCTATTATATGCTCAGAAGATTACACTAGAAGATACAATAAATACAATAGTAGAAGTAGCAGCCATCTTAGTAGTAAGTAAACATTGCAAATTAACATAGTACACTAAAGTCATCATACAAACAAATTCATTCTACTTAAAAGGGTCGTAGAAGGTGACTGAGTATGTCTATGGAGTATCACAAACATGACATCAGAGATTAAAGTCAACCTTGTAGAAAAGCAAATAAATTTTAAGCACATTATGATGGAGGGTAACAAACTAACCAATTACCTAACAAATCTAGCAATAGATAAAAGGGACTGTTGTCTTGTTCATGATAACAACATTAAAGCAATAGAAAAGCACATTATCAAGAATGCAAACTAAAGAGCCCGTATCGAGAGTATCACCTATGAAGGGATAAAGTTCAGGAAAGGATACAACACAAAGTTTTTCACTTAAGTATTATTTGCATCAACACAAAGGCTACAAAAATAAGTAAAATGCTAGCATACACTACTTCAATCATCAAAAAGGACTCGGCAAAATGAAAAGGTCCAAGACTGAATCAGGAACAATACTATGGGGTGGAAGTATTAAGCTTCCAATGCACTCAATCACGAATCACCTACCGAAAAGAGGAACTAGAATCTGCTTAGGAAGGAGTAATAATAAAAATCGAAGTACTTATCCAGTAGAGTAGAGCACCATCCAAGATAGGACCTTCAGCAAAAAGGAAGAACAAATCCACCCATCAGAGCGCACAATTGAAAAAAAAATAGATCGGTGGATCAAATAAAAAATAAGAAAAAATGGAGAATAGTACTCACTCTTGAAAACGGATATCCAAAAATCACCAACTTCCAGTGCAAGATCATTAATAACCCAAATGATAAGGAGAAGAAAACCAAGATTGAAGAGAGGCAGCAACATCACTGTTCAGGTGTTGAGGGGCGGGGAAATGAGTGTAATGAGGATGTGTTTATAAAATTCTTATCTTAGGGTATATGTAATAACGAAGTAGGGTAGATGGGTCAGTCGGGTGGCTTTAGCTTAGATTTTAATCCTAGTTTGTTATTTTATTAGGCTACTTGACCTTTGTTTGTGTAATTTGAATTTATTTGATTAATAAAAGCTTAAAATTTGATTAAAAAAAAGCATTCATATGTATCATGAATAAAATTTTTTATTCTTTTTTATTATGATGCATATTCACGTCAAGTACATTCATATGTATTATGAACAACAAAATATATTTTTTTACTATGATACATATGCACAGAGATGCATTCGCATATTTCATGAACAAATACTAATAAGTTCTATATTGCATATCAATTATTATATTATGATACATTAGCATGCAAGTACAATCATATGTATCATGAATAAAAAATACATTCTTTTTTACTATGATACATATGCATAGTGATACATCCATATGTATCGTTAAAATTTATTTTAATGGAGTGATCTTCTTTTCCATCTTCACCACTACCCATTAACTTTATCAACCTTCATTGAAAAGCACACAAATACATAAAAAAACTCCACCATAACCATCACCTTTGTTATTGTTTTCATCAAAAATCTAGCAACATTATTCAATTTCTCCTTTTCTCTTAATGGGTATTGTCTTAAAGAGTTGAGAAAAGATTCAAATTCAATAAAAGGTTGATGAATTAATGGTGAAGGATGATCGACAGATTGGTGTTTACAGTGAGTGTGGTGGTCAAAATTGGTGATTATCCGATGAGGGTCGTGGATCTATGCAATAATTCATGAAGGAAATCAATGGTGAAGTGAGAATGAGGTGAAATTTAATTCTCTATCAAAAATTGAAGATTTATCCATTATGTTATTGAATGAAGTATAACTGTGAAGTGAGGTTTAATTTAATTGGGTCTTTAATCGTGTTGAGAAATGATTATGATATTAGAAAAAATATGATTGGGGGAGAGAGATTACCAAAATTTTTGGAGAGAAAATTTTGAAAGATGAAATTTCGTGATTTTGAGCCGTAATGATGGAGTTGCTTGCATTAGATATGTATCAAGAACAATTGTCAATTTCTGAAATTTTATGTAATTTTTTAAATGATATGAGATTTTATATACCAATGTTCCTAAAGTTTGGAGACTTGTGTAATTTATCTGGCTACTAACATAAAAAAGAGAATGCTATCTTTTATAATTAAATATTAAATATTAATTTTATTTTTAATAAAATAATTTATAATCACGTAAAAAAGTAAAAAAAAAATTCCTTTCTTAAATTTTATGAAAATCAAACAATTTCACATTGTACTTTATTATGTGTTGACCAACAATAAATCTGTCAGTTTAGATAGTCTATGTATCCTTTATTTTACGATTTCACATGGTACTATTTGATGTGTTGACCAACAACAGATCGTTCAGTTATATAGTGTATGTATCCTTTATTTTATTTTTTTTGTAATAGTATACTCTCTCCGTTTAAAAAAGAATGACCTACTTTAACTTGACATAAAGTTTAAGAAAATAAAGATGATTTTTGAATCGTGTGACCTTAAATTAAAGTTGTGTTAAATGTACCAAAATGTCCTTTAATCTTGTGGTCCTAAACATGCCATGTGGAAAGTTGAAATTAAAGTATTATCAAAAACGAAAAGGGTCATTCTTTTTTAAACGGATTAAAAAGAAAAGTAGGTCATTCGTTTTGAAATGAAGGAAGTATTATATATGTTTAAACTTCAAACTATCCACTCACCTGTGAGTGTCACATCTTCATAGGAAAATGTGAATTCTATTTAAGAATAAGATAACAATGAATATATAATTTTTTTTCCTCTTATATCATTACTTACTAGAAAATGTATTGCAAACGTACTCATTATACTTATGAAATGACCAAAAAAAAAAAAATATATTTAGAATATTTGATGTAATTTAAATAAAATGAGTCTAAATGAAAAAAATAATAATGTGACATAGAATTTCATCTAAAAAGTGAAATTTTCAGTAAAATAAGAACTAATCTTGATTATGCACTCTGAAACGCAATCAATTTTCTTATGATAATTATAGTCAATATTGAGAATATATTTTGGAAACCTTCTTAATCCAAAATAAAAATTTGTCATTTTGTTCCGCCTATTTGTTAATTATAAAAAATTGAGGAATCATTTTCATTTATAACGTTTATTAGTCAAACACAAACTACTTAAAAGTATCTTTTAAATACATTTTCTTGAAAAATAAGTTGATTTTAGAAGTTTAGCAAAACAATTTCGTATTAACATAATTTCTAGCCAATGCATATAATATAAACTTTTCATTTCTTCTTTATAGAATGACATTTTCATTTTCAAAAGTTTTCTTCAAAAATAAATAAATAAATGAAATGAACAAGCTAAGAAAAGATCTACAAAATGTTTTTTTTTCATTGTCTTCAATGAGATCTTCAC